>JBBPBX010025368.1:26416-38935 GCA_038048925.1 Garcialebias charrua | reverse complement strand
AAAAAAAATAAAATAGTTCACCTGTGTGCAATTTAACCTAAGTATAAATCTGTCTATTCTGTGAAGACCTCAGAGGTTTGTTGCAAAATTAGTGATCAAACAGCATGAACAATTTAAAGCAGGGTTAAGTTATAAAACTCTATTCCAGGCTTTGAACAACTCATGCAGTGTTTGTCTAAAAAAATGGAACGATGATGGCTAAACTGTAAACCTACCAAGACATGATAGTTCATTTAAACTGGAGAGCATTCATTCAAAAAGCAGCCAAGAAACCAAGTTTCTTCTTTGTGTTGCTTTATTAACAAATTGTAGAAGTAATATAACAAAATACGGTGAACTTTAAAGGGTGTTAATACTTTAAGGACACTGTACGCAGTGGAGCAGCTTCGGATGTTAACAGTCTATCAAATGGCAGCATGGTGGCACAACTGGTAGAGCTGCTGCCTCTCAGCGAGAAGGTTGCCGGTTCAAATCCCGGTCCGGGGCCTTTCTGGGTGGAGTTTGCATGTTCTCCCCGTGCATGCGTGGGTTTCCTCCGGGTACTCCGGTTTCCTCCCACAGACCAAAAAACATGCTTGTTAGGCTGATTGGTGACTCTAAATTGACCCTAGGTGTGAGTGTGAGAGTGGATGGTTGTTTGGTGTGAGTGAGACAGGTCCCTCTTGTAAATGAGTCCCCGTGACTCAACGAGGCTAGCCTGTATAAATAAAGGTTGAATGAATGAATGAATCATCCCCATATGTAGCGGTGAAACTGTCCCATCTACCTCCTAGTAGGTTTAAAGGTACGTTATCGTTATTATCGCTGATAATAGGCAGTGTCTCTCCGGGGTGAACCAGGAAGTGTCTTTTTTTTCTTCTTCAGCTTACCCTTTCCTAAACCTAACCTTACACCTGACCCAGAGGACCAACCCTCAACTTAACCCCCTTACCCTTGTGCCTAAACCTAACCAAGATCCTAAACCTAACGCCAGACCCTTTACTCTAACCTAAACACTGAAGCTACTATGAGCACTAACAAAGCTAAAAACTGAGCCTATGGTAGCCTTAGCTACCAACGCTAACAATGTACCTTTAAACCTACTAGGAGGTACAGGAGGGGCAGTCTGACCGCTACATATGGGGATGATAACTAATAATGGCCATTTAATGGTTGATAACGTTCGAACGTTTGAAGCGGGTGCACAGTGCTGATGTCAAAACCTTTACATAGAGGGATTTTTTTATTTTATTTGAGAAGACAAGCATCTTCATTTCTCAATTAATACACTGTGGCAAGATGTCCTGCGGACATTGAACGCACCACACGGGTGCTGGGATGTGATTGGGGCTGGCTTCCTGTATAAAACGGGCCCAGTCCTCAGGGTTGACACACGTCATCCGCCTTCCGGCGGCGGTTGCTGGCTGTGTCGCGCTAGCGGGTGCATGGTCGCGATGATCCACTCTTCTCGCGACCATAATTACAAGCTTCCTGTTTCCCTCTCCTGCTAGAGGTGGAACTCGGTGGTGAGTAAAGCGCCAGTTTTCTTCTTTTCCCTTACATGTTTCAGCTTTTAATTCTAAATATTTATTGTTTTAGTCCCTGCTGTTTGTCCTTGGCGTCCATCGGCCTGCTGTTTGTCCTATGGTGTTCGTTTACCTGCTGTCCCGACTGGTTTTCTGCCTCCACCTGCGTCGTCCGTCTGCCGACTGGTCCTGGGTTGGTGTCCGCTGTCTGGACGGCGTGGGGCGGGCCGCGTCACGCGTCCTGCGGGCCGAGCTGGGCCGACTGACGTCCAGCTCAACTAAATGTACAGGTGTCGGTGTGAGTGACGGATCTTACCAGGGTGGACTCAGGACTGCTGCTGCTCGACTGATCGAGCATCTCTCAGGTGGTAACATTAACTATGGTGTATGATTTTGTGTGTGAGGTTGTCCTGTTTTTTAGAGTGTTGCACTTTTATTGTTGTTTGGAGCCATAATTGTCTTTTTAAAGTGTGCGTGCTTTTTAACTCCATTTTTAAATTAAACAAACAATTGTGCAATTTATTGGTGTCTGTGTGAACTTGTCTCATGCCTCATCTGCAACGGGTCTATGTGCCTTAAGGGTAACTTTTAGTAAAGTTTTTAACCAAATTCACTTTCTTTTATTAAAAATAGATTATTTATTTTTTAAACTAAAGTTCCCTATTTTTATCCATGCCCATCCGGCTACAACACAATACACAAAATTCAGCCTAAAGTTAAACTAATTATTCAGTATGTTTGACATTTTGTTTTACAAGATATTTTGCTCTTGCTACTCTCTCAGTATTTTAAAAAAGACTGACAGAAAATAACAGGAGATAGAAAGTGTGACCTTTTAGTGAGTGTAACTCATAGATGACTAGAGATAAAAACTCAGAGAAACAAGAAACATGGACACACCTGAGGGAAGTGAAAAAGGAGCACAGGTGATGAGCCTTTGCAAGGTGGTGTAATTGGACAAGAGCTGCTTGGGAAGAAGAACGATTACAAGAAGGTGCAGAAATTTGTTCACATATGTGAATGAAGAAGTGTGCAAAAGCAGGTAATCCACTGAACTGACAAAAATATATTACCGACTAAATTGGAGAGAAATTTCATGTGAGGGCCCTTCGTCCCATGGGTCTGGTCATAAATTATGTTGTCTTCGTTACAAACTGCACTTTTGGGGATTGCTGCAGTTTTGTTGTCATCTTTGTGCACATAATCAAAACCAAGCATCATGCATAATTTCATTTTAACACCATAGTTTGAAAATTAGGTGTCAACCCTTTTATCGTTTGGCTTGTGAGCTTTTGACCAAGCATACTGTTAAACCGTTAAAAATGTCAAGCATTGGAGGCATTTCTTTAATTTTTACTGCATAGCATCATGATGATGTCTTGCAGTTTGCACATAAATGGGATGTTTAGCCTTTATTGTCCTAAGCGAGATTTCTCAATCATTATTTTCATCACATTGCATGGCTGCATTTAGGGTCTGCAATGGGACTCTTGAATGTGGAGTCTCCACAGCCAAGCACAAACTCTCACACTGGAGGCCTCATTAGCAGTGCTGGCATGCTTTAAACCAGATGCTTTGACTCTTCTATGAATAACACTCTGCTTTGCTGTGCACATTTTCCAGAAACATGAACAAGACCTGACAATAGTCAATATAAAGTAAAAAAGGTACATGTGATGCACATCATCAGTTCATGTTTCTCTAGGTGCATTGCTTTTATTGAAAAAGTCAGAAAGCCTAACCCTTTTTTAACCTGTTTGCCTTTAACAAGTAGTAAAAGTAAAGTACATTTGCCACCGTGAAAATGATAATAGGTTTAAATGTCTCTTATTTTTTATTTCATTTTTTTTTTTAACATTTCTATTACATAAAACATCTGAATGAAGGCCACACTCAAAAGGTTGTTAAATAAAGTGTTAAAATCCAAATATGTTACCCAGGATGTTAAATCTTTAAATGGTATTGCAACATTCAAATAAATTTAGAGGAGTCAAGTGTTAGTTTTTTTTCATGTGCCTCTGAAATATAGTAAATTGTAATAAGTCAAAACTAGAAATATTAAAGTGAAAGTGAAGGACAAACATCTTTAAAATGCTCAATTTTCAGTAACAGGCAGAAGTCAAAAGGCCTAAATATTGTTAATATTCCTCATTTTGTTCATACAGCAGCCTTGTACCAACAGGTTGTGTTTGACATGTTTTATTTAGATACAGTTTATTTGCTGTGCATAATCTGCTCTACCATCACTGTCTGAAAAGTTGTCGTGTCATCTGCCAGAGCAGCAATACTTCAAGGACATACTCACCAAACAGTTGGACTTTAAATGTGTCATACATTTTGGAATTTTTCACACGTGCATTAGCTTAAAAACTAAACCAGTCTGCATTACAACTGCTTTAAAAATGAAATTTTGAATGAGTGATGATAATTCAACATCAATATTTTCACATTACGGTAAATATGTGTTGTGGTTCTAATTTTATGTTTGTCCGTCAAATTCTGTTAGCAAAATTCATACAGTTAATTTCTATTACTATTTCATAGAGATTAAAGCTATTGAATATCCATCCATCCATCCATCCATTTTCATCCGCTTATCCGGGGTCGGGTCGCGGGGGTAGTAGCCTAAGTAGGGAGGCCCAGACTTCCCTCTCCACAGCCACTTGGAGCAGCTCCTCTGGGGGAATCCCAAGGCGTTCCCAGGCCAGCCGAGAAACATAGTCCCTCCAGCGCGTCCTGGGTCTTCCTCTGGGTCTCCTCCCGGTGGGACATGCCCGGAACACCTCACCAGGGAGGCGTCCAGGAGGCATCCTAACCAGATGCCCGAGCCACCTCAACTGGCTCCTCTCGATGTGGAGAAGCAGCGGCTCTACTCCGAGTCCCTCCCGGATGACTGAGCTTCTCACCCTATCTCTAAGGGAGAGTCCAGACACCCTGCGGAGAAAACTCATTTCAGCCGCTTGTATCCGAGATCTCGTTCTTTCGGTCACAACCCAAAGCTCATGACCATAGATGAGGGTGGGAACGTAGATCGATCGGTAAATTGAGAGCTTTGCCTTTCGACTCAGCTCTCTCTTCACCACGACAGACCGGTACAGCGCCCGCTTCACTGCGGATGCTGCACCTATCCGCCTATCGATCTCACGCTCCAGTTTTCCCTCATTCGTGAACAAGACCCCGAGATACTTAAACTCCTCCACTTGGGGCAGGACCTCCTCCCCGACCCGGAGAGGGCATGCTACCCTTTTCCGGCTCAAGACCATGGCCTCGGATTTGGAGGAACTGATCCTCATCCCGGCCGCATCACACTCGGCTGCAAACCGCTCCAGCGAAAGCTGTAGATCACGATCTGATGAAGCCAATAGGACCATATCATCTGCAAAAAACAGAGAAGTGATTCTAAGGCCACCAAAACGGATCCTCTCAACACCTTGGCTGCGCCTAGAAATTCTGTCCATAAAAGTTATGAACAGAATCGGTGACAAAGGGCAACCTTGGCGGAGTCCAACTCTCACTGGAAACGAGCCTGACTTACTGCCGGCAATGCGGACCAAGCTCTGACACCGGTCGTACAGGGACCTAACAGCCCATATCAATGGGCCTGGTACCCCATACTCCCGGAGTACCCCCCACAGAACCCCCCGAGGGACGCGGTCGAATGCCTTTTCCAAGTCCACAAAGCACATGTAAACTGGTTGGGCAAACTCCCACGCGCCCTCCAGGACCCTGCTGAGGGTGTAGAGCTGGTCCAGTGTTCCACGACCAGCACGAAAACCACACTGCTCCTCCTGAATCCGAGGTTCGACTATCCGACGGACCCTCCTCTCCAGAACCCCTGAATAGACCTTACCAGGGAGGCTTAAGAGTGTGATCCCCCTATAGTTGGAACACACCCTACGGTCCCCCTTTTTGAATAGGGGAACCACCACCCCAGTCTGCCAATCCAAGGGAACTGCCCCCGATGTCCACGCGATATTGCAGAGTCGCGTAAGCCAACACAACCCCACAACATCCAGAGCCCTAAGGAACTCAGGGCGAATCTCATCCACCCCTGGAGCCCTGCCACCGCGGAGCTTTTTAACCACCTCGGTGACCTCAGCACCAGAGATCGGAGAACCCGACCCAAAGTCCCCAGGCTCCGCTTCCTCAGTGGAAGACGTGCCAGTAGGATTGAGGAGGTCTTCGAAGTATTCCGCCCACCGACTCACAACATCCCGAGTTGAGGTCAACAGCACGCCATCCCCACCATAAATGGTGTTGGTCGCGTACCGCTTTCCCCCCCTGAGACGCCGGATGGTGGACCAGAATCGCCTCGAAGCCGTACGGAAGTCATTCTCCATGGCCTCTCCGAACTCCTCCCACGCCCGAGTTTTTGCCTCAGCAACCACCCGAGCCGCATGCCGCTTGGACTGTCGGTACCTATCTGCTGCTTCCGGGGTCCCACAGGCCAAAAAGGCCCAATAGGACTCCTTCTTCAGCATGACAGCATCCCTCACCGCCGGTGTCCACCACCGGGTTCGAGGGTTGCCACCACGACAGGCACCAACAACCTTGCGGCCACAACTCTGATAAGCTGCCTCGACAATAGAGGCGCGGAACATGGCCCACTCGGACTCAATGTCCCCCGCCTCCCTCGGAACGTGTTCAAAGCTCTCCCGGAGGTGGGAGTTAAAGCTCCGTCTTACGGGAGACTCTGCCAGACGTTCCCAGCAGACCCTCACAATACGTTTGGGTCTGCCAGGTCTGACCGGCATCCTCCCCCACCATCGGAGCAAACTCACCACCAGGTAGTGGTCAGTGGACAGCTCCGCCCCTCTCTTCACCCGAGTGTCCAGGACATGCGGCCGCAGATCAGATGAGACGACAACAAAGTCGATCATCGAACTGCGACCTAGGGTGTCCTGGTGCCAAGAGCACATATGTACACCCTTATGCCTGAACATGGTGTTCGTTATGGACAATCCATGACGAGCACAGAAGTCCAATAACAGAACACCACTCGGGTTCAGATCAGGGGGGCCGTTCCTCCCAACCACACCCCTCCAGGTCTCACTGTCATTGCCCACGTGAGCGTTGAAGTCCCCCAGTAGAACAAGGGAGTCCCCAGGAGGCGCACTCTCCAATACCCCCTCCAAGGACTCCAAAAAGGGTGGGTAATCTGCGCTGCCGTTTGGCGCATAGGCACAAACAACAGTCAGAGCCCGTCCCCCCACACGTAGGCGAAGGGAGGCTACCCTCTCGTTCACCGGGGTGAACCCCAACGTACAGGCACCAAGATGGGGGGCAACAAGTATGCCCACTCCTGCTCGGCGCCTCTCACCAGGGGCAACTCCAGAGTGGAAGAGTGTCCAACCCCTCTCAAGGAAACTGGTTCCAGAGCCAGAGCCATGCGTTGAGGTGAGTCCGACTATTTCTAGCCGGAACCTCTCAACCTCACACACTAGCTCAGGCTCCTTCCCCACCAGAGAGGTGACATTCCATGTCCCAATGGCCAGCTTCTGTAGCCGAGGATCAGACCGCCAGGGTCCCCGCCCTCGGCCACCACCCATCCCACATTGCACCCGACCCCTTTGGCCCCTCCCATAGGTGGTGAGCCCATGGGAAGGGGGACCCACGTCTCCTCTTCGGGCTGTGCCCGGCCGAGCTCCATGGGTGAAAGCCCGGCCACCAGGCGCTCGCCAACGTGCCCCACCTCCGGGCCTGGCTCCAGAGTGGGGCCCCGGTGACCCGCGTCCGGGCGAGGGAACATTCTGTCCAATTATTGTACTCATCATTGGGGTCTTTGGGCTGCACTTTGTCTGGTCCCTCACCTAGGACCTGTCTGCCTTGGGTGACCCTACTAGGGGCATGAAGCCCCTGACAGCATAGCTCCTAGGATCATTGGGACACTCAAACCCCTTCACCACGGTAAGGTGGCAGCCCAGGGAGGGGCTATTGAATATACCGGTACCCATTTGTAGAACAACTGAAACAAACCAACTAACAAATGGTTAAGGTGTTAATGAAACAAAATATAGTGTAGATGGTTTAGTTTAGTTTATTTTGTCCACAATTTAATATTAGTATCTGAAACATTTTAAACATTTACTGGTGTTTCCAAAATATTTTAAATGTACAAAGTATATAATTAATGATTTCAAAAAAAAATTTGTGTGTGTGGAGTGAATCCATTTCAAATAGAATTAATGTAGTACAAACTAAAAACAATTTTCATTGTTTTTATTCTTTTTTTTAAGTGTTAATCTTGGAGCTTTACATTTTTTTGTTGCTCTTTTATTTCTCCCCTATTTATAGTCAGAGAAGAAACAAAGTTAACACAGACCAAACGGTTCAGCAGGCGTATTGCGTTATGTTGGGACGGCCGTGGCACAGTGGTAATGGCAGTCGACCCCCGATCAGAAGGTTGGAGGTTCGAATCCCGCGTCCACCCACCATGTGTCGTTGTGTCCCTGGGCAAGACACTTAACCCCGAGTTGCTCCCGGTAGGTCTGGATGGCGCCTTGCAAGGCAGGCTACCACTACCGGTGTATGAATGTGTGAATGAATGGGTGGATGGCTGGTATTGTAAAGTGCTTTGGGGCTCCTCACAGGGGGCTAGAAAGCGCTATATAAATAAGCTCCATTTACCATTTACCATTTTATGTTGCAAAAGGGTGTTGAGATGATTGTTAATCTGCTAAAAATTCCTTCACTAATATATATATTTTTTTAAATAGAAGAAAAACTGTGAAAATGCAAGCTTGCTTTAAACGTATTGCTTTAATCTTTATGATATTAATCTCATGCAGTCACTGCTTTGAGGTAATTTAAAATAATCATTAAACTAAGACAATAAATCCTTAACTCAGAGAACATTTGAGAAAATAGTGGATTCAGGGAGACTTTTTAAAATGGAAAATGTGACCATATTTAGTCCATCATGTTGTGCAGATGTTGGGTGATGTTTTAGATTCTGTGGGCTGTGGACTGAAGTAGCATTACAGTGATTTTTTTTCTTTCTTTGTTACAGTTATTATCCTGGTTAGGGCTTTATGAGTTTAGCAGCTTCAGGGTAGAAGCTGTTCCTCAGTCTAGTGGTTCTACACTTAATGCGCTGCAACCTTCTACCTGAGAGGAGTGGGACAAAAAGTGTATGTGCTGGGTTAGTGGGGTCTTTCATGATGCAGGTGGCTCTCTTCTTGCATCTGGAGGTGTAGATGTCTGTGATGGCGGGGAGGCTGACTCCAACATCTTCTGCGCAGCCTTCACCACTCTCTGCAAAGCTTTCCTGTCTGCAGCCTTCATGCCACACGTTGATGCTGGAGCACAGGATGTTCTCCACTGCACACCTGCAGGAGGAGGTGAGGACTGAGCTTCCCAGACCAGCTCTCCATTTGCCATTAACCATTAAAGTCAACACTGTCCAGTTGTTGGAAAATTGAGTAAGTGCACATAATTTTGTGGAACTTTCAGAAAGTGACAACTAAAGTCAACCCCTTTCAAGATGGCTGCCACAGCTAATTGAACTTACAAAACATGTGGTAAAGTAAGTTTATATGATGTTAGCTGAGAGTTTTACTAGAGCATTGACAGGCCTCCGTGAGATCTGCCTCTAGCGGGTGGCTGGGGCTGCCATCTTGAATTTAAACTAGCATGGAAGGTGTTCTTTTACATTTTGTTGTTGGATGTAACTGGGACCCTGTGTACATAATCTCGTTTCATCACATGCACCACATGTGGTGCAAATGACAATAAAGAATCTCTGACTCTGACTCTGATGGGCTTAAAGCTGCAGTATGTAGCTTTTTTTATGAATATATTTCTTCACTCTGTCACTACCTCCTGACAGACTGATGTTAGCCAGGTAATCTCTGAAAAAAAATAAAAAAAAATATTGTCCCCTTGCTTCTCCAGGTGGTAAATAAGCATTTCTAAAAAGAAAAGGTGACCCGCCATTTTCCAGCCAATAAAAACAGAGTTTGTAACCAGCCAATAAAAACAGAGCTTGAATTTGAATCAGCCAATAAAAACAGAGCTTGAATTTGAAATTCAACAGACCACAAGGGGGCAGAGCCACATATGGCTCTGAGGGGGAGGGATCAGAATGCTTTGCTTGTTGAAAATATTTCTAACTGCTGCAGTTCTACAGAAACTGCATACTGAACCTTTAAGGAACATTAGATATTTAGTTGCTCTTATTTGAAAATACCATTTGAGGCATTAATGTTGTGGCTCATAGAAAAGTCAGAGTATTGTACAAACTGACTGCTGGTATCCGAGTGACTCAACATGAATGTGCCACACTCGCTAAACTCCCTGCAGACAGCTACTGCTGCTGCACTCAGACAGTCCGTCAGCTTGCAGACACTGACCATATCACAAACCTCCATATGACTTCCTCTGTGACACTGCTCCAGGCCCACGGGTGGGCTGCAAGTCAATTGAAAATCTAGATCAGTGACAGGTCTGACTGTAGCAGCAGACAATATTGAAGAGGCTGAACACTCACCTTTCAACCCCGCCACATCATACTGAAAGCCGACAAGTCAGGAGGGGAGAGGATGTAGAGAGGGAGGGGAGATAAAAGGATGAATGCATGAAAGGCCAGATGTGAAGGGATTGACAGTGGATAGATAAAGAAGACCTTAGATCTCCACTCATCTGCTGCCACAAAATGCTCCCTCCATCAGTCACTCCGTCGGTGCACAGGCACAGATGGCTCTGAATTAATGCCTCTCAGAGATGAATGACAAAACAATGACAGAGTGGTGGAAATAATGTCAAGGCCGCTTAAAGAACACCAGCAGCTGATGATTAGTGCAGAAACATTTTCTCTGCTTAGTATCACAGATTGCTTGTTTGCATGCAAAGCTTTGGTAATGTGATGGTGATGCTGTGTAAACGATGCTTAGCCCAGCCACTGGCAAATCAGCTTAAAAAAAAGTAGATTTTTTTTCTATCTTCATCAAAACTCTAAATTGAAAAGTCAATGCCTTAATTTCTTGGTGAATGTTTGAACCTCCTTCATTAGGGTGCTTGAAAGCCTAAATTGAGATTTTAATTGCAGTTTTATCTCGACAAGGAGAGGCACAGGTGGCATCCTAAGTGATTTCTGAGGAGTCATCTCTTGCATTCTGTTTCTTTGAATAAAGAGTTGAATCAATATGAAGCAAATCCACATTGAATAGGCTGACTGTGCTTAATTAAAAGTTTTTGCTGGTTTGAAATAAAAAAACACATCGCCGACAACCCCAAAACGGTTTGTCTGTCTCTCCGTTGAGGCTAATCAGCCTAAAGTGCAGAAACCAAAGTAAACAGCTGCCTGAAAATTAAAAGCGTTCATTCACAGCATACCTGTAGTTTTCTACTAATGAGGAAATGTTTGTGAATAGCAGTTTTAACTCTCAATCAGAAACTCAACATACAAACACAAAGTCCTAGACTCATTTTTGGGGCATATTTGCTTATGGAATGAAGCAGAAAAAAAGCCTGTTAGCAGTGAGAGAAAAATAGCTCCGTCAGACAGTGTTTTTTTGCTTTGTTTGCTTTTTGGATGTTGTGTGAGTGATTCAGACTCCTTCACCCTTGCCTCTTAGCGTTAATGTGTCCACCTGGTCACAAACCGTAGCTGTCAGCAGAACAACTGTATAAAAGCCGTCCAGTTTGATTCTTAACAGATTTCTTACTATGACCTGAAGCAGCGCTGGCTGGTGGAAAAAGCCATCAGTGGGTCACTTTGTGCTGAAGCTGCTTCACTAGACACTAAAAGCAGGTTTTTAAGACTATGAAGTGGTTTTAAAATGGATCAAATTATCCTGTAGTTTTTTTTTTTTTTTTTTTGAAAATTCTGCAGATACGTTTTTATGACAGACTGCAAAGGGTTTCCTTTGGAGGGTCAAGTTTTATTCACGTGGACTGTATCTTTTTTTATTTACACCCCCCAAAAAAATCATACATGTGAAGTATCGTTGCTCATTAGGTTTTTGTGCAGTATTCAGTTAGGAATGTCTGCCTGCATTTTGGCATTCAGATGGATTGCTTGCAACAAACGTAAACATTTCTAAAAGACTACTCTGACATGTATCTGTACTGCAGTAATCAGCAGCATAGCCCACTATGCTGCTGATCTATAAAAACTGCTGGGTTCCAAGAATACGAGAGAAACCCTGGAGTATCTCTTATGCCTTTAAAATCATTGGTTTGATAGGGTTTATTTCTATCTGTAATAAGGAAGGACCTCATTTATTCAAACCACAGAGCCCAAAGTATCTATGTTCAAGGGTCTTGTGAGTATTTTGTCTGTGCACAGTAGAGTTGCATTCCCACCCCACAAAAAATAAATAAACACAACATTTTTAAATTAAGCTTTGCCTGCTTATATAGTTAGTAATGGCTGTCAGACGCGTACGGCTAAGGAGCAGGAGTTCGGAGCTGAGGGGGTGTTTGTCCATTCATGCAGTCAAGCACATTAAATCCCTGCTTCTACCTGCACTCTGCATTATTCAGACACGGGCCCTGCTCTGACATGTCTGCTTTGGGATCTTACCTGTTTGGGTCATCGTCTGCGCACGTCCCCTGAGTGCAGCGGCTCAACGTCCGTTTGAGCGATGGATTGCTTCCTGGCAGTATAGTCCCAGCTGAAGATTAACTGAACTTTTTACCTCTTTCAAGGCCGTTCAGCTCGCAGTGAAATGGCCACTTGCGGCTGGTGACTGTGTGGCAAGCCATTGGATCACCAACCGCACGCGTCCGCTGATGCAATCAAAAGCCAGACACTGACCTGGACAGCCCATCCAGCACATTATAACGGCCCGGCTCAGATTCGGGTTGGGCCGGGCTTCGGGCCTTGAGTAGAAATGACACGTCTAGTGCCCGTTTGAAGTAGGATTAACACTGTGTCAATCCTACTTGTGTTGGATTGCGTTGCTAAATAGTTTGATAGGTCCATACAATCCCCACAGCAAATATCAAGTGAACTTTAAAATAACAGCAGTTTTTATTGATACACATTTTTTTAATGAAGGTGGACAGTCTC
>JBBPBX010025368.1:0-23649 GCA_038048925.1 Garcialebias charrua | reverse complement strand
CAGTGGTGGGCACCGCTAATTAAAAAATTAGTTTCACAATTTCTAAAACGCTTATTAATTTTTTTAGGTCCACAATTTCAAAAGCACAAATGTCTTATGAAAATTAGGGGAAGCTAATCTAATCCGCTATTTATATATTTATATATATATATATATATATATATATATATATATATATATATATATATATATATATATATATATATATATATATATATATATATATATATATATATATATATATATATATATATATATATATATATATATATATATATATATATATATATATATATATATTTATATATAGCCGGCAGCGTTATGCAATATTTGCACTACACTGCCAACTGAAAAGTAACAAAAATGATCCTAAAAGGATGAAATTACAAAAATCAAAGGATTTATTTAATACTTTACGTACATATATTCTATTCGGCCACGAAATTAACAAAAAATAGAATGATCTTTTAATCCCTAAAACCACTTTTAAATCTCAAATACACGGGTGTGTCGCCACCGCATTTATACATAAAAGTAACCCAAATACATAAAACTAACGACTCACCGTCGAGTGGTCGACACAAAACACACAATAAAATCCTCCGGCCGCGTTAATTTGGCTTGAAACAGCGGGGTTCTCTGCGGATTTATCCATTAGTAACCCAGCACAACCAGCTGGACACAGAGTTAGCGTCCAGTTCACCTCTGACCCGGAAGATGTCAAGATTCTATAGGTAGTCAACAGATTTAATGAAAAGTAACTAAAATACATAAAACTAACGACTCACCGTCGAATGGTCGACACAAAACACACAATAAAATCCTCCGGCCGCGTTAATTTGGCTTGAAACAGCGGGGTTCTCTGCGGATTTATCCAAGTACCCAGCACAAACAGCTAGCCACAGAATTAGCCCCTGAGTTCACCTCTGACCCGGAAGATGTCAAGATGGAATAGTCCATTTTTAGTAGGGGGATAAAGAAATCGACCGTTTTTTTTATTGCGTATTTAATGATCGTTTTCATCGTAACTATAATTATTTTTATGTTAAATGTACATTAACAAGCAGGATCAATGTTAGGGATGTAGGTGACTGGCCGGGGCGCGGCGGGGCCCCATGCTGATTGGGATCCCCAGGCAACGGCATCATTTACCTACATGGTAGATCCGAGTCTGTTCTCCGCTCTGCTCCCTCCCCCTCACACCCTCCCTCCTCTCTGCTCTTTACGGTGGGGAAAAAGGTAAAACAAGCAGCATAAGAGCTTGTAAATAAGTTTATTGGTTTTTACTGATAGATAATTAGTTATTAGCGGTACTGCATTTTAAATAAAAATAGCACAAATCCGCTTATGAATTATAAAAGTTAGTCAAACCACAAAAACGCTGACAAAAAGTTTAGGTCCACTGTAAGCGGATTAGCGCTTTAGCGCTCTCTAGCGTTCATATGCCCACCACTGATCATTATAAACAGTAGCACGAACATGAGTCATTATGAGCAGATCGTCACAGATGAACACAGCAACAAGAAAACAGATCAGTATCAACATGATGTGATATTTTGCAGTGATTATTCTTATTATTTATTTATTCATGAGTCTAACAGCCTCAGGGTAGAAGCTGTTCCTCAGTCTAGTGGTTCTACATTTGATGCTCCTCAACCTCCGTCCTGAGGGGAGTGGGGCAAAGAGTGAGTGTGCTGGGTGAGTGAGGTCTTTCATGATGCAGGTGGCTCTTTTCCTGCATCTGGAGGTGTAAATGTCTGTGATGGTGGGGAGACTGACTCCAACAGACTTCTGTGCAGCCTTCACCACTCTCTGTAGAGCTTTCCTCTCTGCAACTGTGCAGCCTCCATGCCACACGTTGATGCTGGAGCACAGGATGCTCTCCACTGCACACCTGTAGAAGGAGGTGAGGACTGGGCTGCTCAGACCAGCTCGTCTCAGCCGTCTGAGGAAGTAGAGTCTCTGATGACCTTTCTTGATCAGGCTGGTGGTGTTGTTGCTCCAGCTGAGGTTATCATTCAAGTGTACACCCAAGTACTTGTAGCTGGAGACCACTTCCACTGCAGATCCACTTATGTTCAGTGGGGTGTGGGTGTGTTTGTTCCTTCTGAAGTCCACAATCATCTCCTTTGTCTTCTTCACATTCATGTGAAGGTTATTCTCTTTGCACCAGCTCTCCAGGTGTTCCACCTCCTGCCTGTAGCTGGACTCATCATTGTTTGTGATGCATCCCACCACAACTGTATCATCTGCAAACTTAACAATATGACAGCCTGGATGTGTGGCTGTACAATCATATGTGAGCAGAGTGAACAGAAGAGGGCTCAGCACACATCCTTGAGGAGAGCCAGTGCTGAGGGTAATGGTGGAGGAGGAGAAGTTGTGGATCTTCACGGACTGTGGTCTGTTTGTTAAGAAGTCTAAGACCCAGTTACAAATGGAGGGGCTTAAGGCCGAGATACACTCGAGCGTCCTCACGGTACGCCTATACGCAGCGTACGTACGCCAAGGCAAAAGCGTAGCCCCGCGTAGCCCCTCAGGGCAAGTACGCGCAAAACTATTTTTTTACTACGCATACGCGATGCGCGATGCGCACATACGCGATGCACGGTGTCTCCAATAAACGGTACAGAACGTTGTGGCCGGAAATGTGTTCACATCGGACTGTTGTTGGTGAGACACACTCCAGTTCCCGCATGAAGTAAAATGGAGGAAGATGAGAAGGTCTGTGAAGAGGTGAGGAGACACAGAAATTTGTATGACACCTCCATGCGAGAGTACAAAGATCTACAAATGACCAGGAATGCATGGAACGAAGTGGCTGCGACCGTGGGAAAGGACGTCGAGTTTTGCAAAGCCAGGTGGAAATACATGAGGGACAGATTTGTGCGGGCAAAGAAAAAAATTAAGGGCAAAAGTGGCGATGGGGCCGGTTCAGGTGTCCCACCGATCTATAAGATACTGTCCTGGCTGAACAGTTTCATCAAAACCAAAGACACAGAGACCAATGTGCCTGCAGTAAGTATTTTCTATTTATAAGCTAATTAATAATGTAATTAATTATCCAAAAATCGTCACACTTCATTAAAAAAATACAATTGAATTATTAATCATACACTTCTTAAATAAGTTGTAATAAAGATTTTTTTCATCAACATTCAATCGCTCTGCATTGTGTACTTGATAGGAAATCAGCTATGGCTCCAGTGGTGTTCCTTCTCCAGCCTGTGACGTTCCTTCTCCTGTCAGCACCATGAACAACAGCTCCAACCAAAACAGCTCATCACATTTTTCATCTGAACTCCCCTCCAATTCAAGTTCCTCCAGCAATATCGCACTGGCTCCAACAGAACCTGCATGCTCCAGTGAGTTTACTGCCCCACCTGCCCCTGACTTTCCTGATGAACCACCTGCCCCAAGACAGTCACCTGCCCCCAGACATTCACCTGCCCCTAGACATTCACCTGCCCCCAGACATTCACCTGCCCCCAGACATTCACCTGCCCCAAGACGGTCAGCTGCACCTCGCACCAGCACACCACCAGCGAAGCAGGGAAGGAAGAGGGGATGGGCTGCTACAGCGGACACAGAGACCGCTGCATTGGCGAACCGCCTCCAAGCAATTGATCGGGAAAAGCAAGTCGAAGACGCAGAGACACATTTCGGCGTGGTAATTGCTGACATGATGAGAACCATTCCAGAAGCAGACAGAGACGAACTTCGATTAAACATTCACCAATTGATTTTTAACTTTAAGCAACGATATGTAAATCAGCAACCATTAACAAATGATCAACAATTTCCAAATGAGCCGACGTACACCCTGCATCTGCAACCACTGTAATGTTTTATTAGAAGTTATTATTTAGAAGTTGTTGTTTTTTAGAAGTGTTCATTTTGTAGATTTGTTTTTTAGACGTGTTCCTTTTTGTAGAAGTGTGCATTTTGTATTAGTGTAGTTTGTTTACAAGTGTTCATTTTACAGTAGTAAATGTTCATTTTATAGAATTGTGTTTTTTTTTAAATGTTCATTTTGTAGGAGTGTAGTTTTTTTACAAGTGTTCAATTTACAGGAGTTGTATTTCAAAGATGTTGATTTTATAGAACTGTTGTTTTTTAGAAGTTTTGTTTAAAGTGTTATTAAAGACTGTTAAAATGTCAATGCCAGTGCTTTCACCTTATTTTATAGATATACTTTTTTCACTGATATACCACTATGCAAAAAACTCAGGACTGTATTACTGCAATTAAGCTGTAGATAAAAAAACTTCCCCATATGTATCTTTTTTTTTTACATCTAAAAGTTATTTACTTTGATACAAAAGCTCATTGTTCTTCAAACAAAATGACGAACAGATGAGTGTTGTTATCAATTTATTGATAGGCAATCACACATTCAGCCTTCCTCTTGTTATTGTGGCCTGTTGCCAGGCCACAGAACCAACTGGTGATGAGAAGAAGTCACGCAGGTTGTTCCTCACTGCATAGGCAGTTCTTCCAGCACTCCTTGTGGCGGCAGAAAAACTAGCGGAAGTGACGATACGGAGGAAATGACGTTAGAATTTGGAGCGAAAAACTAGCGGAAGTGACAATCGGAAGTGACGATACGGAGGAAATGACGTTAGAATTTGGTGCGAAAACGCGAGAAACTACGAGAGAATGAAAGCCGAGCTGTAGCAACCGCTCCGTATACGCGCGTATACGCGCGTATACGCGCGTATACGGAGTCTGCTTCAGTGTATCTCGGGCTTTAGCTACGCTTAGTAACCTAGCACTGCAGCTGTTGAACAAACACGGACTCTCTCGGAGCGCGTCAAGTTCGGTTCCGTCCACTTTAAAGGAGCAGAACTCGGGTTTCAGAACCACTATCCGACACCGTTCTAACAGTTATATGCTTCTTTGACCTGCTCTAACATGTAAAATACCAGCACAGCAATCTTGTAGATGTTAAAGTAGCTTTCAGGCTTTTGACTCGGCGGTCAAACAAAGCTTTGTACAGGAGTCTGTGTGAACTGGACCGAACAGGACCCGAACCCCCACAGACCACGGGCTGACAAAAACCTCACCTAAAAGCTTCCAACAGCGTGTAAACGAGTTGAACGAATAACAATCCCTCAGCCTCAAATGATAAAAACATGCAGAATCTGCCTGTTTTGAACACCTCAGCCAAAAATTATTATCCTCAGAGTTTAAAACTTGGATCCTCTTATGCAAACATGACGTTACAGTTCATGAGATCACAGATTTATGAATAATCTTTTAGAAAACACGTAGGGCCACCAGATGTAAAGGATTATCAGGAGGTCAATATTAATACTGACCTCTTTACCTTAATTAATTTACTTATTCAGATTGAATAGTAATTTCACGGGTTCTTTCTTTTTCAGTTTACCCAATATTTCTGTGATCTTTATGATGGATAAATAAACAGAGCTATAGAGTGACAATGGACATTGACTTAGTTTGGTATGCCAGGCGACACTACCATTTATTTAAAATAAATCAACTAAAATCAACACCATTACACTTGATTGACATGATTTCACTTTCTTTCAATTTACTACGTCAGCACACTTGAATTATAACAACAGACATAAATACTAGATGTTAAACATATTTAGTCTGAGGGCTCTTTAACTTAATTAGTTTCCAGCTTAGATTGAGAGGGAAAAGAATAGGAGGAGAGATGGTTTAAAGGAAATTATTGTGAGCATGAGACCAAAGTGACACTTCTCATCCGACTTCTGCTAAAATCCAGGTACGTTTGTAAACAGCTCTTTACCTTTTGACGACAGCCCGGTAAGAGAGAAGACCTTGTAGCTTTTCAGATGTACGGGTCCGTGTGGGAACCAGCACCTCTGAGCAGGTTATTCGTTTACGTTTCCAACGTCTCCTGGTTTCCGCATCGACCATCAGAAAATGTGTCAGCTTCAGGCCTCTGACTTCAAGATAAACTTATTCCAGGAAGGAATAAACAAAGTCTTGAGCTTACGCTCGTTCGAAGTGGATTCATAACGGCATGTTATACAATCCTTAGCTGAATGACTGTCCTTGGCGGGTGACAGGTATTCATACAGCTCTTTGGGACGTCTTCATGTCTTTGAAGCGCCCAGCAAACTCTGAAGTGTTTCAGCAAAACTTAGGACTTAAGGAAGGACCAGTCGAGGAGTTCACTTGTCTTATCACGACCCAAGGTTACAGCCCAGCAGAGGGAAATGTTTAGGAAAAGACAGCAAGCTGGAGCCCTTTTCATGAAAAACAACAGATTAACTGTCTTCTGACTTTCTAAACAAAACCGTCCGGTCTCTGTGACCCGAGATTTCACCTTTAACACAGCAGTGAACACCGTTTAACTCTTACAGAATAACACAGCTTAAAAGCACACATCATGAAAATGACAAAAGTTATTCTTTTGGTCACATTAGAATAAAATCAAAGATAGAAATAGTCTCTTTTGGTGACTATGTTCTAAGATTACAACTAATGGAATGATTTTGTAGTAAATGTCTTGCTTTACTGAGAGGTCAGTAAAGGTCATCACTGGACAGTTCAAAAACCTTAGTTTGACCCTGGGTAGGTCCACAACAACTGTTTTGTAGAAATGAACACATTTGTAACATTCCTTCAAAATATGCCTTTTACTATTAACAAACCTGTAGCATTTTTAATAAGCTATTAACAATAAAATCTTCCATTCAAGCCCTGTTTGCACCAACTGTTGTGTTTATAACACTTCAGAAGAACTCTAACTTGTAGATACAAATGATCAGTAATGTAAAAAACAAAGTGAAATTTTTTCCCATTTATAGATGGCCTCCCTTCTCACCTCACAGCCATCCTCTTCACACCAATATGATTTTTTTATGTATATAAATATTTTTTTTAGAAAGAAAGGAAAAGACAGAAAGTAAGACCACAAAACAAAAAAACACAAAAAGAGCACAAGGCAAACACACCCAACCGCCGTCTGCAATCCTGCGAAGTACATGACAGAACACAGCAACAAAATACATATGCATAAAAGACACATAATATCCATGACTTTGCAGTAGATTATTATAAATAATAAATAAATAAATATATATATATATATATATATATATACATATATATATATATATACATACATATACACATACATACATTCATATTCAGTCATATACCCATCTACATATCTACATACGATACCTGCGTGTGTATCCCTGCATCTATAAGTGTGTGGTTGTAAGCATGCATAAATGAATAAGGCTTCTCTAATAGAACATTCAATAGTGACCGTGAAGCATCAGAGATCCACCCCCCAAGACCCGAGGCAGACAAATGGGGGTACCAGAGTCCAAGACCCCAGGAAGGACCCTGAGCTCAGAGCCCCCAGGGCCACCCGAACAGGACGAACCACTCACCCATCCCCCCAGATCCGACCATAGGGGAGAACCGGGGCCCTACCAGCGACCACACACAATGACCCCCAGGGGCCAACAGCGACAAACTCACAGGACCCCACCGGAGCCCGCCACACCGACGTAGCCCCAGGCCCAGGCGCCCAGTCCCAGGCACCAGGGACACCCACCCCTCAGGCCCAGACTCGATAGGACCAGAGGACCCCAGCCCCACCAGGCAGCCACCAGGCTGGGCCGACATACGCCCAAGTACCCAACCCCCGATGCCGAGGGCCCCAAGCGCGCCGGTAGGCAAGGGCATACCCCGCCAAGCCACGTGGAAGGAGCACTACACCAAGTAGCCTCAGATGTATCAGAGAGGGGGCAGCCTAAGTCCTAGCCTGACAACATCCATCCATACATACATTTTCGTCCGCTTATCCGGGGTCGGGTCGCGGGGGTAGCAGCCTAAGTAGGGAGGCCCAGACTTCCCTCTCCCCAGCCACATGGAGCAGCTCCTCTGGGGGAATCCCAAGGCGTTCCCAGGCCAGCCGAGAAACATAGTCCCTCCAGCGTGTCCTGGGTCTTCCTCTGGGTCTCCTCCCGGTGGGACATGCCCGGAACACCTCCCCAGGGAGGCGTCCAGGAGGCATCCTAACCAGATGCCCGAGCCACCTCAACTGGCTCCTCTCGATGTGGAGAAGCAGCGGCTCTACTCCGAGTCCCTCCCGGATGACTGAGCTTCTCACCCTATCTCTAAGGGAGAGTCCAGACACCCTGCGGAGAAAACTCATTTCAGCCGCTTGTATCCGAGATCTCGTTCTTTTGGTCACAACCCAAAGCTCATGACCATAGATGAGGGTGGGAACGTAGATCGATCGGTAAATTGAGAGCTTTGCCTTTTGACTCAGCTCTCTCTTCACCACGACAGACCGGTACAGCGCCCGCTTCACTGCGGATGCTGCACCTATCCGCCTATCGATCTCACGCTCCAGTTTTCCCTCATTCGTGAACAAGACCCCGAGATACTTAAACTCCTCCACTTGGGGCAGGACCTCCTCCCCGACCCGGAGAGGGCATGCTACCCTTTTCCGGCTCAAGACCATGGCCTCGGATTTGGAGGAACTGATCCTCATCCCGGCCGCATCACACTCGGCTGCAAACCGCTCCAGTGAAAGTTGTAAATCACGATCTGATGAAGCCAATAGGACCACATCATCTGCAAAAAACAGAGAAGCGATTCTAAGGTCACCAAAACGGATCCTCTCAACACCTTGGCTGCGCCTAGAAATTCTGTCCATAAAAGTTATGAACAGAATCGGTGACAAAGGGCAACCTTGGCGGAGTCCAACTCTCACTGGAAACGAGCCTGACTTACTGCCGGCAATGCGGACCAAGCTCTGACACCGGTCGTACAGGGACCTAACAGCCCATATCAATGGGCCTGGTACCCCATACTCCCGGAGTACCCCCCACAGAACCCCCCGAGGGACGCGGTCGAATGCCTTTTCCAAGTCCACAAAGCACATGTAAACTGGTTGGGCAAACTCCCACGTGCCCTCCAGGACCCTGCTGAGGGTGTAGAGCTGGTCCAGTGTTCCACGACCAGCACGAAAACCACATTGCTCCTCCTGAATCCGAGGTTCGACTATCCGACGGACCCTCCTCTCCAGAACCCCTGAATAGACCTTACCAGGGAGGCTTAAGAGTGTGATCCCCCTATAGTTGGAACACACCCTATGGTCCCCCTTTTTGAATAGGGGAACCACCACCCCAGTCTGCCAATCCAAGGGAACTGCCCCCGATGTCCACGCGATATTGCAGAGTCGCGTAAGCCAACACAACCCCACAACATCCAGAGCCCTAAGGAACTCAGGGCGAATCTCATCCACCCCTGGAGCCCTGCCACCGCGGAGCTTTTTAACCACCTCGGTGACCTCAGCTCCAGAGATTGGAGAGCCCGACCCAAAGTCCCCAGGCTCCGCTTCCTCAGTGGAAGACGTGCCAGTAGGATTGAGGAGGTCTTCGAAGTACTCCGCCCACCGACTCACAACATCCCGAGTTGAGGTCAACAGCACGCCATCCCCACCATAAATGGTGTTGGTCGCGTACCGCTTTCCCCCCCTGAGACGCCGGATGGTGGACCAGAATCGCCTCGAAGCCGTACGGAAGTCATTCTCCATGGCCTCTCCGAACTCCTCCCACGCCCGAGTTTTTGCCTCAGCAACCACCCGAGCCGCATGCCGCTTGGACTGTCGGTACCTATCTGCTGCTTCCGGGGTCCCACAGGCCAAAAAGGCCCAATAGGACTCCTTCTTCAGCCTGACAGCATCCCTCACCGCCGGTGTCCACCACCGGGTTCGAGGGTTGCCACCACGACAGGCACCAACAACCTTGCGGCCACAACTCTGATAAGCTACCTCGACAATAGAGGCGCGGAACATGGCCCACTCGGACTCAATGTCCCCCGCCTCCCTCGGAACGTGTTCAAAGCTCTCCCGGAGGTGGGAGTTAAAGCTCCGTCTTACGGGAGACTCTGCCAGACGTTCCCAGCAGACCCTCACAATACGTTTGGGTCTGCCAGGTCTGACCGGCATCCTCCCCCACCATCGGAGCCAACTCACCACCAGGTAGTGGTCAGTTGACAGCTCCGCCCCTCTCTTCACCCGAGTGTCCAGGACATGCGGCCGCAGATCAGATGAGACGACAACAAAGTCGATCATCGAACTGCGACCTAGGGTGTCCTGGTGCCAAGAGCACATATGTACACCCTTATGCCTGAACATGGTGTTCGTTATGGACAATCCATGATGAGCACAGAAGTCCAATAACAGAACACCACTCTGGTTCAGATCAGGGGGGCCGTTCCTCCCAACCACACCCCTCCAGGTCTCACTGTCATTGCCCACGTGAGCGTTGAAGTCCCCCAGCAGAACAAGGGAGTCCCCAGGAGGTGCACTCTCCAATACCCCCTCCAAGGACTCCAAAAAGGGTGGGTAATCTGCGCTGCCGTTTGGCGCATAGGCACAAACAACAGTCAGAGCCCATCCCCCCACACGTAGGCGAAGGGAGGCTACCCTCTCGTTCACCGGGGTGAACCCCAACGTACAGGCACCAAGATGGGGGGCAACAAGTATGCCCACTCCTGCTCGGCGCCTCTCACCAGGGGCAACTCCAGAGTAGAAGAGTGTCCAACCCCTCTCAAGGAAACTGGTTCCAGAGCCAGAGCCATGCGTTGAGGTGAGTCCGACTATTTCTAGCCGGAACCTCTCAACCTCACACACTAGCTCAGGCTCCTTCCCCACCAGAGAGGTGACATTCCATGTCCCAATGGCCAGCTTCTGTAGCCAAGGATCAGACCGCCAGGGTCCCCGCCCTCGGCCACCACCCATCCCACATTGCACCCGACCCCTTTGGCCCCTCCCATAGGTGGTGAGCCCATGGGAAGGGGGACCCACGTCTCCTCTTCGGGCTGTGCCCGGCCGAGCTCCATGGGTGAAAGCCCGGCCACCAGGCGCTCGCCAACGTGCCCCACCTCCGGGCCTGGCTCCAGAGTGGGGCCCCGGTGACCCGCGTCCGGGCGAGGGAACATTTTGTCCATTTATTTTACTCATCATAAGGGGTCTTCGGGCTGCACTTTGTCTGGTCCCTCACCTAGGACCTGTCTGCCTTGGGTGACCCTACTAGGGGCATGAAGCCCCTGACAGCATAGCTCCTAGGATCATTGGGACACTCAAACCCCTCCACCACGGTAAGGTGGCAGCCCAGGGAGGGGTGGCAGCCCAGGGCCTGACAACATAACATTCATAAACAGACACACTCACTCAGACCCACCCTCATCCTCACTCTCACTCACACAAATACAAACAATAACTACACGTTCCATTCATAATCCTGATGCACACTCTATACCCCCCCAGGTCCAAGACATGTACCTGCCCCCAACATGGGGCAGCCTACACCCAAGCCCAAGAGGTAGGCCCATTCATTCTGGGGTGAAGAGTACCGTATTTTTCGGTGTATAGGTCGCACCTTTTTATGTTTTTTTCAAAGCCTGCGACCTATACACCGGTGCAACCTATTTATGGATTTTTTCCATATTTTTAGACCAATTTTTGGCTGAGTTATGACCCTTTTTCATTTTGGCAGAAAAGGGTGCAGTACCACTTTTGGCCACCAGGGGGCAATGCAAGTGCAGTACCAGTTTCGGCCGCTATGGGCGCTAAAGAAGCCTGTACTGGTTTTTTTTTTTTCATTCATTCATTCAACCTTTATTTATACAGGCTAGCCTCATTGAGCCACGGGGACTCATTTACAAGAGGGACCTGTCTCACTCACACCCAGGGTCAATTTAGAGTTACCAATCAGCCTAACATGCATGTTTTTGGACTGTGGGAGGAAACCGGAGCACCCGGAGAAAACCCACGCATGCACGGAGAGAACATGCAAACTCCACCCAGAAAGGCCCCCGGACCGGGATTTGAACCGGGGACCTGCTCGCTGAGAGGCAGCAGCTCTACCAGTTGTGCCACCGTGCTGCCCAATTTACTGGTACAGTACCTGCAGACGTGCCTGGGGGCTGCAACTCTGAGCAGATCACCTTCAGCTGCAACTGATTTGTAATAATTTGTAGGTCTGGATGGCGCCTTGCAAGGCAGGCTACCACTACCGGTGTATGAATGTCTGAATGAATGGGTGAATGGCTGGTATTGTAAAGCGCTTTGGGGCTCCTCACAGGGGGCTGGAAAGCGCTATATAAATAAGCTCCATTTACCATTTACCATAATTTATTAACAAATATTAAAGTGAGACACAGTCTTACAAAAAAGGCAGCCAACAAATATTTTTTTAGGAGTCTGTAGTTTAATTTTATTGATGTTGGTGGTATTTACATTTTGAAATAAGCTGATTTGTAATAATTTATTAACAAAAATTAAACTGAGACACAGTCTTACAAAAAAGGCAGCTAACAAATGTATTTTTTGAGGTGTTTAGCCTGCTAAAATTAAAATACAAATTCATGCAGGTCTGTTCTGTTAGCTGCAACTGCATTGCATTTCCGGTGCTGCGCGTGCACGTTTGCTTTCATCAGACGCACCGGTAGCTAGCGAAACACATTTTTAAATCCAGCTCATTTCACAATTACGTTCATTTATTAAGGAAAAGTTCAGCTCAGACATATATTTGCTATAATTTTTATCAAACAAATAATTGTTTTTAAGTGTTAATCTTCTTAAAAGCCTTGCTGTGCGCTGCTGTGGCAGACATTAGCAGCAGAGGCAAACACTCTGTCCACATTTCCTGGTTGACTCAGCGGTGATGCGGCACGTCAGCGGTGGATGACGCATTACGTCGGCGGTGACGTAGGTGCGACCTATACACCGGTGCGACCTATTTATGGATTTTTCCAATTTATTGATAAATATTGGACACTGCGACCTATACCACGGTGCGACCTATACAACGGAAAATACGGTAGCCGACATCCAAGATTCGGCCTAGCCCGCGCCCTGCCGACAGGACAGGACACCCGAGCCCAAGCAGCCCCAGGGAGAGTGCAATGCCAGCCCTGCCCACTGCGAACCCTCAGGCCCCGAACCCTCCCATAGTCCAGGACAACACCCAACGGCCTGCCATCTTACCGGACCTCACCCCCAGAATGGCCGCCAGGGAACCAGGGGGTGGGAATTTTTTTTAACAAACCTAGACCCCAACACACATACCCCCATCCCCAAATGTGCTGGTAATGTGTGTTGTTGTAAAGTGCACTTAAAAAAAGGAAAGAGAAGGAGCAAAGGCTGGCATTATGCCAGTTTCCCCTCCACCCCAACTCTAACCCAAGCCCTTACTGTCTAAACGCATTATTGGAAGCGAGCACAGACACAAGAGGCAAGAGTAGTGTCATCTTGCCACCCATAACCAAAGTGCTCGCCCCAAATTCCTATATGTGAATTTTATGTGGATGTTTATGAGTGAATGTCTAAGGTGTATAATAAAATTGAGTCCCAGGTGGTTCTGAACAACAGAGATGTAAAAATGTTGCAGCACACCCGAGCCTCAAAATCCCTACATGTATTAATTTGAAATGAAGAGGGCGGAGGTGCGCGGTGAGGGATGGGGAGAAAATAACTGCAGGAACAAATGCTCCCGCAGCGAGTCAGCTCCCCCGCTGACCCTACATACCCCCCCAGTTCGCCAAGGTCCACCCAAGGAGCGAGGCCAAAACACCTCTCCGACCGCCAGGCCCATTGAGCTCCAGACCAGAGAGGAACAGGGCCACGAGGGCCGCCAACAGCAGGACCATCAGCCCACACCCACCAGGGCCGCCAAGACCCCTACGAACCGTAGTCAGCCCGCCGCCCAAGAAGACACAAAATCCCACATGGACGACACGGCAAGAGTGCCCATCCAACCACTGAGAGAGCCAGGGAGCACCGGGAGCATGCCCTCACCATAGAAAAGGGCCAGTCAACCGGCCAAGCATACTGTAGTCCCAGACCGTCATCAAGGACATCCACCCAGTCCCCACGCCAGAAGAAATACTACACCCACCCTTCATACTAACAACTGTCAGAACATATAACACAGTAGACACCCAGGCTGGGTCAACCTGCCCCCTCCCATGGGTCACTAGGCACGCCTCCAAACCTCCAACCCCCCAGTCCACGAGACCCCAACCCACCAGCGAGCCGAGGCCCCCCCGGCCAGTGTCGGACACCAGAGTGCAGGCCAGCCCAAGCCAGGCGACCCACCCGCCAGAGCCCAAGATCCCCCACCAGGACCAAGCCCGGGGACGACATGTCCCCAGACCCCCAAGCCCCCGGCACCCACCCCGAAACCACCCCAGCCCAGCTGGGCCACCGACCGGCAACCCATGACCTCCGCCACAGACCACCCGAGGCCCCGCATGCAGCCCCCAGCAGACATCCACCAGAACCACCCAGGTCCTCCCCAGGTTGAAGGCAGGGCCCTCCCCGCCCAAACAAGCCCCAACCCCCGGCGTCCCAAACCCAGACACCCGCCATCAGCCCCAGTGCCTCACAAGGCTAGACCCCAGACCCCCCACCCCCACTATGTAACGGAGCCGATCAAAGAGTGCCAAAGAAATTGATCCGATGTGTCGGCAGATGCTGTTTCAAGACTAATATGATCTAACAGAAGATTTTTATACTGACTAATGCTAAGATTATTTTTATTTTTCCAATTTAGGAGTATAGTTTTCTTTGCGATGCATAAGGCAGTGAAAAGCATACGAGATAAAAAAAAATTCTAGTGTAACATCAAAGTGACATTTTTAAATGAATCATGTGACATTAGTAATGATCCTCAGATCTGCAGCATTTTAATAATAATAATAATAATATTAATACTTTATTTATAAAGTCCTTTAAAACAACCACAGCTGCAAGTGCTGTACATATAAAATCATTTTAACTAATCATTGCATCTTAACTCTATTAAATGTGTCACATCATGTTGATACTGATCTGTTTCTTGTTGCTGCGTTCATCTGTGACCATCTGCTCATAATGACTCATGTTCGTGCTGCTGTTTATAATGATGTTTTTCTACTACATTAGGGCTTAGTGTATTACTAGCTGATGTCTCTCTTAGTTAATCCTAGATGTTATTATTGTTTTTCTCTTGCATTTGTTGTTGGATGTAACTGGGACCCTGTGTACATAATCTCGTTTTCAACACATGTACTACATGCGGTGCAAATGACAATAAATTCTCTCTGACTCTGACTCTTAAATAAATTGTTTTTCACATATTTCATCATTGCTTTTTTCAAGACCTCATCTGAAAATGCCTCATGAAAATCATCAAATTGTCCATTTGTTCAAAGCTGCCTTGAACTCTGACCTTCTTCTGTCTGTTGTGAGACACCAGGGGGTACTTAGCACTGAAGCTAACATGTTAGCTGGTGAAGTGTTGCTCCATGTTGTTTCTGTTGCCACAGCCACTAATGAGACACAGACACTTGTCTTTCACAGCTGTAACAAGACCTCTTCCTCCCAGGCACTGTGAACATACTGTAGGGTTTCTGAAGTTTTTCTGTCATTTTAAGCTCTTGGAGGTGAAACTAGCTTGTAGCTACACCGCTGCAGAGGTGGGAGTGGTTTATGCATGATTCTGAACTTTGACCCCAGACAAGATTGCTTAAATGTACTGTATACGTAAAAGTATTTCTTTTTAAAATTTGTATTAATCATTTTCATTTCAAATATACATCCTTGCGAATGTAATTTCTTAAATTTAGAAATATAATTAATGACAATTTTTAGGTGGTGCTCCTTGACCATGAGTGCTATTTATAGAAGATGCCCCGTGGGCAACTCATGTGGTCCCTGTGGACTACCAGGTGCCTGCACCGTGTTGGTGATCCCTGCTATAGAGACATAAAGAGAAGGTCAGGGGAACACAGCCACGAACACAACACCAAGGACAAAACCACAACTCCTACAGGTAGCCTATAGGAACAAACTGAACAACCATACATTTGTCCATCTGTCAAAAAGCCAGCTGTTTCCTACAGTTTGTTTTTATTAGGACCCTCTTCAGTAATAGGTTGTTGTTCTGGTCTGTTGTGGTGAAGAATGTACTTGGCTAAAAGACAAAGCTCTTATTTTCTGGTGAGGTAACATTCAAGGTTCGAGTTTCAATATTTCTTTATTTGTTATATGCACCACATGTGGTACATGTGGTGGAACGACATTGTGTACACAGGGTCCCAGTTACATCCAACAAAAGTATAAATTGTAAAGAAAAACTAAGATATGAACTAAGAAGTATGCTAAATTAAGAATACAGTATAATAAACACTAATAGTGTACTTGTATGCATCATTTGTGAATGTCTATTGATGTCATTGTTGTCATCACTCTGTTAAAATTCAGGTCTCTCTTGTAAATGAGTCCATGAGGCTCAATGGGACTAACCAGTTTAAATAAAGGTTATATGAAAAAAATAGTACATAAACAATATGCCAAACAACAGCAGAACCGACATGAGTTTGTGTGAGCAGATGAGTATGAATGAACACAGCAGCATGAGACCAGCAGCATGAGACCAGCAGCATGAGATCAGCAGCAAGAGATCAGCAGCACATATAACAAGCAAGTGGCATTACAGTGACTTTTTCACAGTGATTATCCTGGTTAGATGTTCATGAGTCTAACAGCTTCAGGGTATAAGCTGTTCCTCAGTCTAGTGGTTCTACACTTAATGCTCCTTAGGGCTGGGCAATATGGACCAAATTAAAAAAGGCGTTCAATACAGGATCAACTGGACTTTATTTGTTGCAGAAAACGTTTCAACTTCTGTCCAGAAGTCTTTTTCAATTCTGAATGAATGGAAGCTGTGAGAACGAGAAGTTTTATACAGGCTGACAAGCCACGCACCAACATATGAAATTGGAAACTGAAATAACACCACAAAATACCTAACATGCCCATTCTATTTAAATTGACAAAACAACACATCACAGCTTAACAGAAGGGGGTTTGTAACACATACATGTAAATTGAAAGATCACACCTTAACAGTAGGAGGTTCCCTTGAGGTCTCTGGTAGAAGACACAAAACTGTATGTAAATTGACAAAAAACACCTCCCAAACAACAACAGAGGCTACTCAGAGAAACTTTGTTAGTCTAATTTACAGACAAGACATCCCTGCTCCCATCCAGTGTAAAACGTTTCGGAATCAAATCCAAAACTGAGTTATAAGTCTTAGAAAGTTGAAATCTCAGACCTCCTCCTCTGTTAAGAGAAGGTTTTTCTCTCTTAACATACACAGCTTCCTTCACCCCCCTCTCAAACCATCTGTGCTCTCGGTCCAAAATTTGAACATTCTGGTCCTCAAATGAGTGACCCTTGTCCGTGAGGTGGAGGTCAGTGTGCTGGTCAGTGTGACCCTTGTCACGGACAAGGGTCACTCATTTGAGGACCAGAATGTTCAAATTTTGGACCGAGAGCACAGATGGTTTGAGAGGGGGGTGAAGGAAGCTGTGTATGTTAAGAGAGAAAAACCTTCTCTTAACAGAGGAGGAGGTCTGAGATTTCAACTTTCCAAGACTTATAACTCAGTTTTGGATTTGATTCCGAAACGTTTTACACTGGATGGGAGCAGGGATGTCTTGTCTGTAAATTAGACTAACAAAGTTCTCTGAGTAGCCTCTGTTGTTGTTTGGGAGGTGTTTTTTGTCAATTTACATACAGTTTTGTGTCTTCTACCAGAGACCTCAGGCTGTAAAAACAGTTCACGTTTCTGAGTGGAGGCTCACCTTACTGCAGTTCACAAACACTCTGACTAACATGAAGACATCTTTCTGTCTTATCAAGACACTTGTAAGATATATTGCTTGTCAGTTTTCTGACTGTGCAATATTCCAAAATGAAAGTTTAAGCAGAATTTATCTGACCCAAATTCTTAGCATTTAATTTTAAACGAGTTCTCTCTTTTTAGGAGTTCAGCAAATAAATTGTGAGTGATGAAATTTAATTGACAGTAAACGTTACTTATGTTGGAACAGCAGAACTGAATCATTTAATAACAAATCAATAAATTACATCACATGAGGATAAAGATTGGGTCTGATTTTTCTTTCATATACAACTACTGTGGACAGATTTCAATTTAAAAACAACAGACAAGTAAAGTCATATTTACTTAATACTGCAGGTACATTACTTAGAGTTTCTGGCTTCAGAAAATATAAGAAGATAGTCTAGGAGGAGTAGGAGGTAAGAAATTGAAGTAAAAGTTGTCTAAAGAATGTGTAACCAGCATTGCACATCCTCTGCTGACATCAGCTCAACCCGGTCCAGTCCAAGTTTGTGAACAAACAGCACTCTTTACCTTTGAAGTCTTCTTCTGGTAAGAGGGGTTTCCAGACAATGGACAGAGACGGTTTGTTCGTCCCGCTCTCTCCAACAGCAGGTCGCCGGTTTGCTCACACTGTCTGTGTGTGTCGGCCTCAAATCAGTCAAGAGTTATGACGATGGGTTCTGGTTCAGCTTTTCAGCATAAACATTCTTCAGGAGGAATTCTCACTCAAGATGGAGCTTTTACAGCTGGAAGTGAACTTATAACAGGTGCGTTATAAGTCCTTTACTGGTTACGTAGACCTTTGGCTTAATGGTCAAACGTACCAGTAGAAAAGGAGAAAGACTTTCATCTCTACTTTCTCACCAGATTCTACCCCGGACAAGAAGTGGGGCCTTTTAAGAGAAGGGAGTTGACTCAGCTAATCCCAACTGCTCATAGGTTGTTTCACCTGAGAATGGGAGGGATTCTGCAGGTCAGAGAGCTGAAAATGTGAAGGCCATTTCAGGATAACAGAGAAGATAGTACTCAGGACAGCCAGACTCATAGCCACCAGTTCTAAAGATATTTAGATTAGGCTCTGATTCACGTGGCAACCTTCTTAAAACAACTCTGAAAAGCTCAGCTTGACATAAATTTCAACTTTGCCATAGTTTTTGATTCATCATATGAAGAAGTGACCATCATTGGTAACAGCATAAAACATGATCAAACAATGACAAGTTATTCTCAGAATTAATTCAGAATTAACACACATTAAAAGGAAGCCACTTCTGAAATAATATGTGTTTTGATTAAAATAAATGTAATAAAAGTATTACTGTCCCTTCGGGAATAACTCCCAAAAAGTTCATTACTGAGAGCGATCAGAGAAGTGTTTCCAAGGCGGTTGAATCACTACAGTCCCCCCTTTTGGACCTCATCGCCTGTCCATGGAGATGAGTTCCAACACAAAAGGATACCACTAAAAGTCTCTGAACTTGATGTAATCCAGCAAGAGGAAAGAATCAAAAATTATAATCTCATAATGTTTTGGAAATTCCGTAATGTTCGTAGGTAATCCCATAGCGGAAAGCTTTTATACATCCATCCATCCATTTTCTTCCGCTTATCCGGGGTCAGGTCGCGGGGGTAGCAGCCTAAGTAGGGATGCCCAGACTTCCCTCTCCCCAGCCACTTGGAGCAGCTCCTCTGGGGGAATCCCAAGGCGTTCCCAGGCCAGCCGAGAAACATAGTCCCTCCAGCGTGTCCTGGGTCTTCCTCTGGGTCTCCTCCCAGTGGGACATGCCCGGAACACCTCACCAGGGAGGCGTCCAGGAGGCATCCTAACCAGATGCCCGAGCCACCTCAACTGGCTCCTCTCGATGTGGAGAAGCAGCGGCTCTACTCCGAGTCCCTCCCGGATGACTGAGCTTCTCACCCTATCTCTAAGGGAGAGTCCAGACACCCTGCGGAGAAAACTCATTTCAGCCGCTTGTATCCGAGATCTCGTTCTTTCGGTCATAACCCAAAGCTCATGGCCATAGATGAGGGTGGGAACGTAGATCCATCGGTAAATTGAGAGCTTTGCCTTTTGACTTAACTCTCTCTTCACCACGACAGACCGGTATAGCACCCACTTCACTGCGGACGCTGCACCTATCCGCCTATCGATCTCACACTCCAGTTTTCCCTCATTCGTGAACAAGACCCCGAGATACTTAAACTCCTCCACTTGGGGCAGGACCTCCTCCCCGACCCGGAGAAGGCATGCTACCCTTTTCCGGCTCAAGACCATGGCCTCGGATTTGGAGGAACTGATCCTCATCCCGGCCGTATCACATTCAGCTGCAAACCGCTCCAACGAAAGCTGTAGATCACGATCTGGTGAAGCCAATAGGACCACATCATCTGCAAAAAACAGAGAAGCGATTCTAAGGCCACCAAAACGGATCCTCTCAACACCTTGGCTGCGCCTAGGAAAGCTTTTAATCCTTTGGAAAACAAAGTCTTATAATCCATAGCGGTAATTCCACAGCGGTAATTCTATATCGATTAGAGTTGTTGATTTCATCAGCAACAATAGTTTTTTTTATCAGCATGTAGAGGGGATCCCTCGATTGACGCAGAGGAGGCGACCCTTGGATGAAGGTTGAAGACCAACGTTGAAGTAGCAGGTCCCCACATCGAAGGTTGAAGGCTGGTTGGTTTCCAGTCCGTGCCACTCTGGTTCTATGTGTCATGCAATTATGTGGTTTTAGGTGGGCTTATGATTGGGATTTTACATTAGCCTTACCTATATGCACCTGGTATGTAAGCTATCATGGTTTAGATCAGCTATAACTACCAATTAAGGGGTGGATCATGCATCAAAAGTTAAATATAGGGATCTACGTCTATAGAAGTTCAGGAGGGCTTCTGTAACGAAGGCTTCTTCTCCCAAACTATTCCTCCATTCATAACCTAGCTTAAAGTTAAACTAAAATAGAAAAGAAAATATAGTTTGGTCTAAATGTCTGTTGTTCTTTTAGACGACGACGTAGGGTTTTGTATTCCCTATAAATTTGGAAGTCTATGGTGAGACTCATCAAAATGAATAGAAATCTAGAATAGAATCGATCGAATCGGTTCAATTTAGAAATTGCGAGGCCAGTGTAGTTTATGGTACCTAAAGTAGCTATAAGCTACATTGACTCTTCATTGACTGAGGTTTAACAAATGAAAACTGCATGTTGGCATAGTTAAATCCATTTAAGTCTTTAACTTATCATTAATAAAAACCTCTTTTGGCTGAGAGTGTTCAGAAAACAATACCAAGTTTCAATAACAACAAAAGTAGAAATTAAGCAACTAGAAAACGTGTCACTGCTTCGACTCACTCTGTTCCTTAGATTCTGACTTATACCACACAATAAAAACAGGTCTTAGCTTTATAACCAATGTCAATTAAATCCCGCAGATTTAAACGGTTGTTAAAGTTAGTTTTTTGTTGTGGGTGTTTAGGCTTAGCGTTTCTAAGTTCTAGTTGGAGCCGTTTCTATTCGCAACAAATATAGTTTAAACTGTTTAGTTTATTTACTATCTTGTGTTTGGACGACCTTATTATCCCATGAAGTCTGTGAGTTTGCGAGATCTTTGTCATTTGTGGAGTCATTGAATGCCTTGTAAGGTTTGATCTGATTTCGATGTACCCATTTAACAATTGGCTCTTTGCGGCCTTTGCTTATTTTGATTCCGTAGACAATTGAGGACACTTTGTCTGTTATCAAATGAGGTCCAGTCCACCTGGGCATTAGTTTGCGGGCGAGAGTTCCGGTCCCGGACTCTCCTTTCCCGGTTGCAGGGGCGAACGTATAGTACCAGACTCTGTCTCCCACTTGGAGTTCATCGTGAGAGGCCTTCTGGTCATAGTACGCCTTACGTCCATCAGCAGATTTTTCCAGGTTTTTCTGGGCGAAAGCAAAAGTGTTTCTGAGGTGTACATTCAAGTCTTTCATGTATTGTTGTGTGGTGTAGGCTGTCGCCATGGCGGCATCGCCTGGTTGGTACAACAGGTGTAGAGGGAGAGTCATTTGTCGACCGGTCATCATTTCGAAGGGAGAGATGCCAGTTGATGTGTATGGAGTGGCCCTGATGGCCATGAGGACCAGAGGGAGTTTCACGTCCCAGTCCTTGTGGTTTGCGGCTACGTATTTCTTCAAAATACTCACCATAGTTCCGTTTGCTCTCTCAACTTGTCCTGAAGCTTGTGGGTGGTAGCCAACATGGAAATTGGCTTTGACGCCTAGCATCTTCCACATTTCTTTCATCACTTCACCTGTGAAGTGTGTACCTTGGTCTGAGTTCACCCTAAGGGGAAGTCCAAACCTTGAGAATACATGATTCATTAACAACATAGCAGTGGTTTGTGCTGTGTCGTTAGGGGCTGGTAGGCATTCTACCCATTTTGTAAACGTGCAAGTTACCGTGAGGAAATACTTGTTTCCTCTAGTGCTTTTAGTGAGTGGTCCAACCCAGTCGAACTGGATATCAGACCATGGAAATGCAATGCCTCTGCTTTGCAGTGGTGCTCTGTGAAATGGTCTGGTTGACTGAAACTGGCCGCAGACCAGGCACCCTTCAATGTAGTCTTTGACATCCTTTTTCATACCAGGCCAATAGGCAATTTGTTTCAATGCCTTCAGCGTGGCGTTATCCCCTTTGTGTCCTGCGGACGGAAGATCGTGGGCATGAACTAACATCACCCCCCTGTGGCCATGGGGAACCACGAACACTGGAGAGGACGTTGGTCCATGAGCAAAAGTTAAGATGCCTTTGACTAGTTTTAGCTGTTTGTGCAGCTGATAGAGGACTTTAAGGTCTGGATCGGAATCCAGTTCGTCTTTCGACTGAGCCTTTTTGTCTGTGTCAGTCAGGTACAGTATCATGGAATTGATAGCGAGGTCCAACTTCTGCAGTTGGACGATGTCTGGGTCAGTCAGTGCGGGTCGCACAGAGACTGTGTTGTCAGCAGGTCTTGCTGCAGCCTGTGCGCGTGTGACTGCCATTACCTCAACTGTAGGTCGCGTTGACTGAGTTTTAATTAACCAGGAGGGGTCGAAGGTCCATGGAGAACCTTCGTCAGCTCCCTCTTTGGCCAAAGAATCTACAAGGTCATTGTAGTACTTGTCATCGCCTGGGACTCTTGAATGTCCTGGAACCTTCTTCCAGTAGATCTGTAAGTCATGTGATGTCACCAAGTGATCACATGCCATGAAAAGCTCTTTGTGTTTGACCACTTTTCTGTCGCTTGTGAGAAAACCGTTCTGTTTCCACCCAACGAGATAACACGCAAAACTTACACAAGCATAGTGAGAGTCAGTGCAGATGACTAGAGTCTTGATGGAGCGTTCTACTACCATCTGTAGAGCTATAAGGATCCCTGCAATCTCAGCATACTGAGAAGTCTGAGAGCCTAAGTTGTAGCTGAAAGTGTTCTGTTCTTGGTCTTGGAGGAGGACCCCCCCAACACCTGCCCTGCAGATGTTGTCTTTGCGGAATGAAGATTCATCCACGTACAATGTTGTCATACCTTTACAGATATTCTCATCAAAGAAGTGGTGATTCGGATCTTCTGTCACTAAGGGTTTTTCCTCAGCTGGCGGTTGGGAGGCTGGTACATCCTGTGTACATTTTTGGCAGATTGCCAAGTCAGTCCCCAAATGTGACTTCTTGTTTAGACCATAGCGGATGTCTAGGTCAAAACTCTGAAGCGCCATGAGCCACGTTGCAACACGTGAGTTTGTTACCACACCATCTCTGATGCGTTCACTGTTAAGAAAAGTCACTGGCTGGTGTTGCGTTTCAACAATGATTTTCTGTCCACCAATGTAGCTGGAGAAATGTTTAACTGCCCACACTGTGGTCAGTAAAGCTTTCTCACAGTCTGAGAATCTCAACTCGGGGCCTGCCATCGTCTTGC
>JBBPBX010025367.1:3761-38935 GCA_038048925.1 Garcialebias charrua | reverse complement strand
TGTCGTGTGTGGATGGCAATTTCTCTTTATTACACAAGGGTCTGCAGGGTTCTTGTGTGTTTAAACGTTCCGAACCGGCTAGTCTGTGTTCCTTAAAAACACCGAAACTGGTGGTAAAAATTTGGCACTTTCTCTCCTTCTGTGAGTGAGAGTGCCTGTAATGGTGCAGGGGCATCTCCTTTTCTCTTCTTTTGCTGGTGGCCCCTTGCAGCTCCTGTAGCTTTTCTGCATGGTGGGCCTGCGATACCGAGGCCACTTGTCCTTGTCCATCCCACCAGGGTCCATCGGGCCCTGAGATGGTTTAACGTCAGAGAGTCATCCATAGCCTCATGGGTGGATAAGCTCTCAGCGTCATCGATGTTTCAAGGAGAACTACCAGGTAGCGCAGCTGAACAGGTAGCTGAAAATCCTCCTCCTGGACTGTGCTGGACAGAGAGTCTCCTTGTTAGCCGGGGCTAAACGTGGAGGTACTTGTAAGCCCGCTAGCGGTGCTAAGACGGGTCCTCGAGCAGCGTAGCATCGGTAAAAAACACTTAGTTATGCGATGAATTCTACCGTCGATTCGCAGGATAGCAGAAAAGGCAAAATATGAGAAGGTTAGCTAGCAAGCTAGTCCAAGCATTTTCACATACCTCACGATGGAGTCCTTCGTTGTCCGCTCGTAGCCACGCTAATCATGTTAGCAGCGCCGTCTTCCGCCACGTGTTGTCGTGGGTGCCCCTGGTTAGCCATGCTAACCGTGGGAGCTAGCCAGATAGCAGCAGAGTTATTCCGTTTCCACTCTCCTTTCTCCGGGGTCATCCGCGAGAAAAGCTTTGAGTGTCCTTGCGTGTAGCATCCCTGAGCAGAACGGACAGGCCTTGTGGGTGTCCGCTGCTGAAAAGGGGGGGTATCCAGATCCGCTGAAGCAGGTTCGGGAGCCGGAGCTCACGGCCTGCCAGAGTTCCTCGTCCAAGGACGTCCTCTTGCCGAGCTGCTCGGGGCTGCTGGCCTGTTAGCTTCGTTAGCTTAGCAGGTAGCATGCCTCGCAGTTAGCGTTCGCTAACCGAGCAGTAGAAAAGCAGAAGAGAAAAAGGCACGGGAGCTGGGGCTCGCTGGCCTGCTGGTCGTCTTTGACTTTTGGGTTTTTGCATTACCTTCTCAGGAGCCGTGGCTGAGAAGAGTTAAGCCCATCAGCAGTGCTAACGTCGTCCGGAGACGTCTCCTTCCTCGTGTCGCTTTCGCTGGCTAGCCTGCTAATTGATAGCAGGGTAGCGGTGTTGCGCAGTCAGCGCCCTCGAGCGAAGCGGTCTGTGGAGAGAGGAGAAGAAAACTTTGGGGTGAAGGAAAAATGTGCCGGACCAGCTTTCGCCAGCCCAGCAGTCCGCAGTTAGCCTGGCCCTCGCCATTCCTACGCAGCTCCGCTCAATTCTCATTTCCCTTCACTGCACAGTCTGGGACTTCTCCCATAGACAACGATTTCTCCGGCTGATTTTTGACCGGACCAATCAGAGAACAGAAGGGGCGGAGTTTTTGGCCCCTAACCCACGCCCCCACCTGTCCCAGCGCGCAGCCAGCGAGCATTCGCATGTTCTCATTCAAAGCGATGCAAAGCGATGCAGGACTGTTTTATATGTGACACAAATGTATTAATTTCCCCTTCTTAATCCCTTATCTGGAGTTTTCTTTTGTTTTTTTGGCCAAAAGTCAAGTGATCGCTCCCTCTCCTCCCTCCTCCTCCTCTCCCTCCGCTATGAGGAAATGCCTCAGGTTGTCACGAGAGAATTAAAATCGGGTTTTACGTTGCTGCCCGAGTCCCATCAGATTTTCTGGTCTTCTGGTGTGCTGGACCAGCGATCCATGGTTTTATTTTATATTTTTTAAACGTTTTAATAACATATAAACACAAAATATGCAGCGGCAGGCTGCAGCGAGAGAAAAAGCAGCAGGAGGCGGAGCAGATGTCAAGTTTAACAGACCACGGGGGAGCAGCCATATATGGCTCTGAGGGGAGGGAGCAGAATGCTTTTCCCTGTTCAAATTTTTTCTAAGATCCAATGGTTTTCTTCCTCAGCAGAGGCCAACGCCTCCAGCAAGAATCGTTTCTCAATGGAGAAAGTCCAGACCCTAGTTCGAAGCGAAGTGAAGGACAAGAGTCTGGTTTTAACCAGGCTAGTCCGCAGTAGAAGATTCTCTGTATGCTCTGTGTAGGGAGCGAGCTCACCTCTGGTCGAGCAATGAAGATACAGAGAAGATCCGAGAAGGGTGTTTCAGGTATTTGCGAGGTGAAGGGCAAAAAGAGAGAAAGATGGACAGGCATCAGCCGCTTAAATGTCCAGAGGGCGGGGCCTCTGGCGCAACGCTGACGTCGTAGCCGTAAAGGCGTGAGTGTATTCAGGTCACCGCGCGGAGGCGCTGATTCCCATAGCAATTGTGTTGCACCAAGAGACCAACTGAAAGGGAACTACTTTTGTACCATATAAACTACACCTGGACCATAGAAACTAGAATTGGACCATATAAACTACACCTGGACCATAGAAACTACACTAGGGCAACATAAATCCCACCTGGACCACATAAACTACCTCTTGACCATATTCATTCATTCAACCTTTATTTATACAGGCTAGCCTCACCTGGTCCATAGAAACTAGACTTGGACCAGCATGTGTTTGTCTGCATTTCTTTCCTGTTCTCTCTAACCAGTGGAGGCAGATGCTGTCCATCCTCAGTCCAGTAAAGGTTTCTTATCAACTAAATGGAAATGAGCACTGTACAGACAAGTCTATAAAGCAGCAGCATAATGTTGTGGAAGGACCGCAGCTCAAGCTTGTTGAGGGCAAACTGGGATGTAGAGATTGCCAATCTATAGGTAAAAAAAAAAAACAGTAGCCTTGAGCAAAATAACAATAAATAATTAAGAAAATTCCTGTTTAGTTTTTACTGATAACATTTTGATCTTGGATGGATCAGTCCCCTGAAAACAAATGAGAGCAGGTTGATGGAAAAGCGACCAAGGAGGCGTTCTGACAATAGTTAATTTTTATGACATTAGTCTGGCCTGAAATCCCCCCGCCCCCTGCAGATTCTATGTCACAGTCTGACTTCATATCTCTCAGAATGCACAAACCCTCACAGTCACAACTGAAGTCATCGGCACTCATACGGAGATTGTATGAGACAGAAAAAGACAAGGAGAGAGGTGCAGAAATGTTTGCATGGTGCAGAAAGATTTGATGAAATATGATGGAGGCAACAAGAAGGAAAAAATAGGTGTATGTGTGGGGGGGAAGGGGGTGTTGTGGTAAGATGGATGATGTTGAGGAACAGAAGAGGAGAAATGGAGGAGCATGTAGACAGGCAGCAACAGAGAGAAGTGGGGGGTGAGTTCATTTGTGGGGGGATGGTGGGAGACTACATGACGTTTGTTTCCATGGTGATGGTCTCTCTGTCTACCACACATGGGGAAATTGTGCTTTAATGTGTATGTGTACATTTCTGGATGTGTGTGTAATGGCATGCCCCCCTCCCCCTCTCTCCCCTCAATAAATAACCAAGCGCTTGTTTTTTTGGCATAGTGGCCATTTTATTGATACCAGAGCAAAACCACAGCTATGAACGCTCCCAGTTTGCTCTCAGAAACCCTTCAGGCGCCGCACGCTCGCCACGCGCTTCTCGGGTGAAGCAGAAGCCATTAATTTCCAGAAAGCCAGATGCAACATACAGCAACCAATAATAAGTGCAGCTTTTATGATTAGTTTTGCTGGGGGGGTGAGAGGTCCATGAGAGGTCTCACGTCTGCATTTTAGATCATCAACTGGAAGGTTTAACAGCTGATAGAGCCTTATACAGTATTATCAAGCATTAGGAGTTAGTGGAATGCTGTAACTGTGCAGGTTCTCTTATAACCAAATAAATCCACAGCATTGCACCTCAGACAACCAGCTTGCTCTGGACCACAGCAATACCAGATCAATTACAATGAAACAGCTTTTCCCCACATGTGTTTCCAAATTAAAGCTTCTCACCCATTGATTACATAAAAACAAAAGAATAATAATACAAATAAAAAATACAGGGCAATTGCAGCTCTTTAGCATTTACCTTGCAGAGCCTATTAAAAACAATTAAAAATAGATGTTTTAGAGCTGCAGCTTGCATGTAAATAACATTTGAGGCGTTTAACATGACGTGATGATGAGTGTTCGTACATGGTTTTAGAAGAGATGTGACACTGCATGTGCTGGAGAAACAGGCTGATATCTGTGTGGGGCGTGACCAGCATGGCAAAGAGATCCTGTTGCGATCTGCCAGGCTGGATGGAAGAGGAGGAGGAGGAAGAGGAGGCCAAAGTACCAAGGGAATGGTGCAGAATGTTGAAGTCAACATCGCCATCTGCTGTCAGAAATAAAATGAAGCCTTTACAGTAAAATGAAACAATTCAGGTCACAATTAGTGAAAACACAAAGATTATTCACTAAAATACTGTATTTGCTTATAAAAGTGCAGCTCACATTCATGTGCACACACTTGCTTATTTGCTTTTTAAACTACTGAGCATGCATCTGTCTTTCAGAAGATGGTTAATCCCACTCCAACACTGCAGCAGATAATTTAGGGTTCATTAACCGCACCCTGCCTGCACAGACATTAATTATCACTCAGCCGCTGTTTGAAAACTGCTTTGGAATTAAGATGGACAAATTCAAAATCTAATATTGTACATGTACACCCAGAATAATTACATTTTGGGGAGTGGTGGTGCAGTGGTTAGAGACGGTGGGCCTGTAAGCGGAAGATCGCCTGTTCAAGCCCCGGTACGAGTGTGACTGACAGCAACACACAACGCCACGTCAGCACACAGATGAGAACAGCTCAAACTTTGCTCATGTGCGCTTAGTAGAGATTTATAACTCACAATTATTACTTGCTTACCTGTGTAGAAAGGCACCATTAATAATTACTGCTGTTTCAACGTCGCTAGTTGGCCGTGTGATCAGCTCTGAGTGTAAACAGAGAGAATCCCCCGCTCCCCCTCCTTCCTCGGCTCGAACCGGAAGCGCTGGCGATCCGTGGCGATAAGAGACGAGTCCAGGCTCGAGGGCGACGGAAAATGCGACCTGTACAGTCCAATAGTTTTGGACAGATGGGACATAAACTACGGCCGCTAGCAGCGGGCCGTAGTTTATGTTGTCGGCGACAACATAAAAAAAATGTGGGTGGAAAAAGATGAAACACCCACACCTGCCTCCACCCTCATTTGACCCACTCTGGGCCCCTGAGCAAGGCCCTTAACCCCCACCATCTGCTCCCTAAACAGGTCTCTCTTGAAAATGAGTTCTCGTGGATCAATGAGACTACCTGTATAAATAAAGGGTAAAAAAAAAAAAAAATTAAACACCTGTTCTGGCATAGTCAACCTTGTCAAGACTAGTTAAAGTCTTATGCATTTTCATCATTGTATGTTCAGGTTTAGGTTTGTTGTCATATGCAGGTCAACACAAGGGCTACAAAGCAATGAAATGCTCAGGATGAGAAGAACCTTCTAGACTCACCAAAAAACAACAAAGCATGCAACAAAAATACAAAACAATAGAATAGAATATAATATATCTTTATTGGCATATTTGCACCAAGGTACAAAGTTTTGCAATTGGCGCACGCACCATCCGAAGAGGGACGGACGCACGGAAAGTCGCAGCAGTATAAAACCGCGCCACCAACAATCAGATATGGAAAAAGGAACATACAATCGGGTAATCATGGTATTCAAAAAAGAATCTATCACATTTTGTCTCAGGACACTCTATGATAAAGTCCAAAAAACTCTACCAGCTTTAGCACGAATAAAGACAAGACATGTTGCATTTTGATGACAAGCAGGGAGATTTAGTCCGTGAGTAATCATTCCAGATAAGCACAGTCTGCAGATGGCTCAGCTCGGCTCCATCCGAACGCACACAAGCTGCTGCAAAAGTCACCAAAAGTGAAAAATAAATATATCTACATCATGGTCCTATTAGCAGAGTGCTTCTGTTAGCAGTAATGCTCTATTAGCAACATGGTCCTGTTAGCAGCATGGTCCTGTTATCAGCGCGGTCCTGCTAGCAGTGTGTTCCCGTTAACAGTGTGGTCCCGTTAGCAGCACAGTCCTGTTAGCAGCATGCTACTGTTAGCAGTGCGGTCCTGTTAACAGTGTGGTCCTGTTAACAGTGTGGTCCTGTTAGCAGTGTGGTCCCAATAGCAGTGTGGTCTTGTTAGCAGCATGCTACTGTTAGCTGTGTGGTTCTGTTAGTAATGCGGTCCCGTTAACAGCATACTACTGTTAGCAGTGTGGTCCCGTTAACAGTGTGGTCCTGTTAGCAGTGTGGTCCCGTTAGCAGTGTGGTCCTGTTAGCAGTGTGGTCCTGTTAACAGTGTGGTCCTGTTAGCAGTGTGGTCCCGTTAACAGTGTGGTCCTGTTAGCAGTGTGGTCCCGTTAGCAGTGTGGTCCTGTTAGCAGTGTGGTCCCGTTAACAGTGTGGTCCTGTTAGCAGTGTGGTCCCGTTAGCAGTGTGGTCCTGTTAGCAGTGTGGTCCTGTTAGCAGTGTGGTCCTGTTAGCAGTGTGGTCCCGTTAACAGTGTGGTCCTGTTAGCAGTGTGGTCCCGTTAACATTGTAGTCATGTTAGCAGTGTGGTCCCGTTAACAGTGTGGTCCTGTTAGCAGTGTGGTCCCGTTAGCAGTGTGGTCCTGTTAGCAGTGTGGTTCTGTTAGCAGTGTGGTCCTGTTAGCAGTGTGGTCCTGTTAGCAATGTGGTCCCATTAGCAGCATGCTACTGTTAGCAGTGTGGTCCTGTTAGTAGTATGCTATTGTTAGCAGTGTGGTCCTGTTAGTAGTATGCTACTGTTAGTAGTATGCTACTGTTAGCAGTGTGGTCCTGTTAGTAGTATGCTACTGTTAGCAGTGTGGTCCTGTTAGTAGTATGCTACTGTTAGTAGTATGCTACTGTTAGTAATATGCAGCTACTGTTAGTAGTATGCTACTGTTAGCAGTGTGGTACTGTTAGCAGCAGGATGATGATAACGACTGTGGTAACGAACAATGACTGCACTTCAGAACCAGATCTGGCAGACACAGAACATGCAACCTTTCCAAGCAGAACTGTTTCGTAGAGTTCGGTCCTTGCAGGCAGATGGAGGATCAAGGAGATGGCTGTCATGACAGGTTGAGCCAAGGTGGGATGGGGGTCAGGAATTGAACCACAATGCACAATGGCAAGGCAGTGACACACAAAACTCTAAATGTGCGTTGCACAAAAAGTTAAAACAACAGGAACAAAAAAGAACGAGTTGAATCGGAGCTCCCATTGGTAGCTACTGCCATACTGCAAAGCACGTGACGTCACATGGGCAGCTATGTACCGGTAAGCGCCCAGGGAGTATGGGGATTGGGTGTCTTGCTCAAGGACACCCCGGTATGTAAGTATGGTGAGGAGTTGAGACTGTGACTTGCTTGTCCTAAGTCGGCTGCCCTACCTATACACCATCTCTGCCCTTTATAGGAACCAAAGCTGGTCTCAAGCCAGCTATTGGAAACTAATTGGTATCTCCAAATTGCAAGCAGTTTCAATGAAATCTAAATATCTGCGACTGAGTGACCTTCGAGCTGTGAAGCCATGTTTTGCTTATCCAACATTTGAACATTGAAGCCTGTCTATCCAAAGTGTTTTCTAGGCACCACCATTGTTTTGTTGCTCTGCAGCCCACATTTTTCTCACCCCAGCAGCTGCCTCCACATTTGTGATTTACATATGGGAGTGGAGCTTGATTCCAACTTAAAGCTTGATAAACAGATCAGTTCTGTTGTCAAAACCAGCTTCTTTCAGCTCCGTCTGCTCTCTGAAGTGAAGGCACTCCTCAGCCGTAGTGATCTGGAGAAAGCCATCCATGCCTTTGTGAGCTCCAGACTTGATTATTGTAATGCTTTATACGTTGGAATTAATCAATCTTCCATCAACCCAAGTCCATCAGCCCAGCAGAGCTTTACGATCTGCCAGTCAACACCTGCTGGAGGTGCCTCGCTCAAGGTACAAACAATGGGGAGACCGGTCATTTTCTGTTGCCGGCCCAAAAGCCTGGAACAGTCTCCCCCTTGAGCTGCGTGCCACCTCTGATCTGACTCTGTTCAAAACCAGACTGAAGACCCACTTGTTCAAAAAAGCTTTCAGTCTGTAACTTTTATTACTTTTGGTATTTTAGTATTTAGTATTTTTATTTCCACTGCCTCCTTTTATTGCTGCTGTTTTTATTTTCACTGATTTATTGTACCAGTTTTTATCTTTTCTATCCTGTTAAGCACCTTGGTCAATGCACGGCATTGTAGGAAGGTGCTATACAAATAAAGATTATTATTATTATTATTATTATACTCTGTTGGAGAACCCGTTATCAACTAGAAAAATTGCAATTCCTGCAAAAATGCAGTGTGAATGCTTATTGCTTAAAGGAGACCACAGATATGTTTTTAAAATTTTTATGGTATTTCTTTGGGATTACCAGACAGTGTTCATTCAATTTAATACACAAAATAATTCTTATAATCAATTATACCCTTTTTAATTCTGCCATTTTTAACTTTCGTTTTGAACGACCGGTTTATGATAATGAGATCTCGTGGCACGCCCTTCAAAGATCTGCTTACATTAACTCCGCCCTCCAAAGGCAGACGAGGAAGTCAACTTTTTTTTTATTGAACATTTTAGAACATACAGAACAAAAGGCACACAAATAACAAATGACAATCTCAAAATTACAATGATATATATAAACCTGTACAAATATCTACTAACATACCTCCTAATGTAAACATTCTTAAATTAACATATCGACCATCATAACCGTAAATTTGGGTAATAGACTTATTTGAAAGATTGCAAATAATACAGTCCAAGTAAAATAAACAATAACATAACTATTTATCTAACATTCTACATAATTACTTAAAATAATTTGTCAGAGGGCTATATAATCTGAGCGAGGTGATCAAAGAGCTTTTTTGCTTGTGGTTTTTTAGCACAGTTTAAAGAAAGTTTTAACAACTGGAGTTCTTGTTTGAATACAGACCATAATGGTTTAGACTTGCCATATCTGCATTTATGTATATAGAATTTTAATATTATGATAATGTTATTAACAAAGTATTCATCTTTTTTATTCTCAGATAAGATATTCTGAACGGAGAAGGAGTCTATGTTCATGGACTTGATGGTCAGGAGATCGTGAAGGGATTTCCATAATGTGTTCACAGAATGACAGAAATAAAATAAATGTTCTGTTGTTTCAGGTTCGTTACATATATAACAATTATCACATTCAAATTTAAATCTATTTCTGATAAACTCGTTAGAAGGATACATATTATTTAGAGTTTTGAAATGTAATTCTTTATATTTAGGTGGAAGAGGGAAACCCATATATTGTGTCATAATTTTTATTCTTTCCTTCTTAAGTCAACTCACGTTACTGCCACAGAGTCGAGCTGAGCTGAATTGGACCGCAACAGATCACAGTGTACAAGTTGTCGTGTCATTTTTTATTCTTCCTCTGTCATGTCCAACTCCCTCTGACTCCCTCACTCTCACCGTGCGCGCGAGCTGGAGGGAGTGAGCAGTCACTGGCGGACACACATACACACGCACACACACACACACACTCACAGCGGTGCTGTCTTTTTATCTGAAAACTATCAATTTTAAATCTGCTTAGTGCTCCATTATCTGCGCCAGGAGGGTCAGAGAGGGTGCTTTAAAAAAAAAAGGGGGGGGGGGGATGCAATGGACAGGATGCAATCTCTGGTCTCCCGGTTGGCGGTCCAGTGCGCTAACCACTCAACCAAACTGGCAGTTGTGCAAAAGTAGTCCTTCATCATATAAGAAGTGTAATTCTTCTTCGGTAATGTCGCCGGGACATTGCCATTAAAAATAAAATTAAGCCATGCATCTCTGCTCTCTGAGACTGGAAGAGTGTGTATCGACACATGTTGTGTAATGCAGCCAACAACGCAACATTTAACTTTAGGAGCCATTCTGCTGAGATGAACTATTCTTCTTCTTCTCCATTTGATTTATGGCGGATCGCAAACAACTGTTAGGTGCATACCGCCACCTAGTGTGCAGGCTGAGATGAACTCAGGAACCGCGTGGGTGGAGCATTACCAGGGGTTGCTAGGTGACGGGGGCGGGACAAAGGTTGGGATGGGTTGTGGCTGTGGGTTGTGGCTGCGGTTTGTGACGTAACAAACCGCAGGAAGTGCAATCGGCCGTTTCTATCTAAGATAAATAAATATACTTATAGTAAATAAACCACTGGGTGCATTTTTTTGGCCTTAGGACTGTTTTTTTATGAAGTAAATACCCAAAGTTGAGTAAAAAAACATTAAAAAGTGAATTTTGAATCTGTGGTCCCCTTTAAGAACTGGCTGAAAAACTGATGGAATTAGCTAAAAGCAGCTGAAATTAGATAAAAAGCTGAAATGTAGCTGAAATGAAAGAACAAGCTTAAATTAGTAGAACATTGAAGAAAGAACGCATATTAGTTGAATTGGGTTTAAATAACCAGAAATTAGCACCAAAAAAAGGAAATTAAAAAAGATGTGGAATTATTTGAAAAAGCTAAGTTTAGCACAACAACAGTTAAAAAGAAGCTGAACTAGCAGAAAAAAGCTGAAAGGAGCATAACAAGCTAATAGTATCAGAGGGAAATTAATAAGGCTGAAAGTAGCAGAAATCACCACAACAAATTTGAATTTATCTGAAAACAGCTGAAATTAGTTAAAATGCTTTAAAAAGTAGCAGAAATTTTAGACTAAGCTTAAATTAGCAGAAGGAAACAAAATAACATGTTTGCTGAAAGAAGAAGAAATGAGCACAAAAAGTGGAAATTGTCTGAAAAAGCTGAAATTAGTTTTAAAACCAGCTGAAAAGTAGCTAAGAAGATGAAATTACAAGAAGTAAGTGGAGATAGCACATATTTCCTGAATTAGGCTGAAAAGAATGTGCAAAAAATGTGGAAATAGCTGAAAAAAAATTAAATTAGCATAAAAAGCTGAAATAGCAGAAAAAGCTGAAACTTGCAGAAATAAGCTGAAAGGAGCACAAGCTGAAATTAGCGGAAATAAGTCAGAAGCACAAAAATGTATGGTAGTTAGCAGAAAGGAGCAGAAACCAGCTAAAAACCAGCTGAAATGAGCTGATTTTATTTTAAATTTGCACAAGGAAGCTGAAAGAAGCAGAAGCAGAACAAAATGTGAAAGGAGCAGTAAAAGGTTGTAAACACCTCTAAAGACTGATGTAAAATGAGCTCAGTTCATTTTCTAAGAGGGAAAAAAGTGGCAGAAAAGGCTAAATATTTCAAAAAAACTAAAGTCGCACCAAAATGACCAAAAGTCATAGCAGGATTATTCTGAAAGAGCTGAAAAACAAAAATTACCAAAGTTTTCTAATCCTTGTTCTGGTCTATGAGGCATTTTGACAATTTTCAGCATGTTGCTGGCTTTATGTGTCATTTTTTACAGCTGTAGTGTAGTCACATGTCTTTCATCATCTGTTCCATTCTCAGCTGTGTTCAGTGAAAACAAGCAGGCCCAAACCTCAAAAACACCTCCAACCCTGATCGGATGTTTTCCATCAGAGTAGGCACAAAATCAGAGCTAAACAAAAGAAAGTGCACACATTTTTTTACTTAACAGCCGCAGGTGGTCATAGATCCTCCCCAAGGCTGTGTAAATTATTTGCTAATGTCTTAGCATTTTTAACTTGGCAATTTCACAGTATTATTGTTACATTTACAGCTTTAGTCTGTTCATAAATACCATGAAATAACTCACCCATCATCTTTACCCACTTCTTCCTTTTAGGGTCATGGGGGTCACTGGTGCCCATATCCATCAGTCACTGTGTGAGAAGTGGGGGACACCCTGGACAGGTCTCCAGTTCATCACAGAGACACCTGGACAGACAGGTCTCCAGTCCATCATAAGGACACCCTGGACAGGATAGACTTCACTCTCTCTCTCTCTCACACCTAGAGACAATTTAGAGTTACAATCAATCTAGCATGCATGTTTTTGGTCTGTGAGAGGAAACTGAAGTACCCAGAGAAAACCCATGCATGCACGGAGAGAACATGCAAACTCCGCCCAGAGAGGTCCTCCAGCCAGGAATTGATCCTGCAACCTTCTTGGGGAGAGGCAGCTGCTCTTCCAACTGTGCCACTGTGCACAAAACAACTCATTTTATTTAAAAAATCAGATACAATCAAAAAATGTTTTATAAACAAAAGCTTGACATTTTTTTGTATTAGACTGAAGTGAAAACACATTGAACAGGATTTTGATTTGATTTGATTTGATTTGATGTTTATTCATTCATTTTAAAAGAACAATACAAGACAGTTTCATCAGATACAAGAATACAAGTAGGATAAAATGAAGGGAGCAGAAAGAAGATGAAATCTTATTATATCTGCCCCTTATTTCACAGTTTGTTCAACCAATGATAACCTTCAAACTACATCACAAAATGAATAATTCTACTTAATTTTACTAACTGTAATACACAAACTACATCACAAAATGAATAATTCTACTTAATTTTTCTAACTGTAATACACAAACTACATCACAAAATGAATAATTCTACTTAATTTATCTAACTGTAATACACAAACTACATCACAAAATGAATAATTCTACTTAATTTTTCTAACTGTAATACACAAACTACATCATTCTAACTGTAATACACAAACTACATCACAAAATGAATAATTCTACTTAATTTTTCTAACTGTAATACACAAACTACATCATTCTAACTGTAATACACAAACTACATCAGAAAATGAATAATTCTACTTAATTTTTCTAACTGTAATACACAAACTACATCACAAAATGAATAACTCTACTTAATTTTTCTAACTGTAATACACAACACACTAAGCTACATCATCAGTCAACATAAGTGTAATACACAAACACACTAAGTTACATCATATATAGTTTTTGAGCAAGTCCTTTTTGACCTTTTTCTTAAATGTATACATTGATTTTGCATTTTTAACATCACTCTCCAGAACATTCCACAATCGAACTCCCTGAATTGAGGTAGACCGTCCCTTTAAGCTGGTTCTGAATTGTGGTTTGATGAATATCTGTCCCTTTGAGATTGTAATAACTTTGTCTTTTTATAAAATTTCTTTGGATATTTAAAGGTAATGTGTTATTATGAGCCCTATACATAACTGATAAAATACTATATTCATTTTATGTCCTGTTGTTGAAGACATCAGCAATCCACTTTGGTTTTGGCTGTTTGGACTTAAAGCCTCATTTCTCCAAACTGATTTTTCAGAGCCATCTTTAGTGAGTGAAATATTGTTCAAATCCTTCCACAGAGCCCACTTCAAATATCTGAATGATACCAGAGCGAGTCCACACGACATCCACCAGATGGAGCCTATGATGATTTCTTCACAAACGTGAAGTCCATGTTTCCTGAGAAACAGCTCAGCCCATCTGTGTGTCCTTCAGCCCTGACATCCACCATCTGTAACAGGATGCTTTGACTCACACTATGAACGGTCCAGGAGATAAAGGTCACGCACTCTGCTTCACCATCTGTCCTGGCTCAAGTACAAATACAGTATTGACAGCCATGCAGTCCTGTCTGCATGATGCATTCAAGGTAATAAGCAAGGTAATGGTTATTACTTTGGAGCTGTTGTGGAATAAGAAAGATCAAACACGAGGCAGGAAAAAGGGAGGAGAAAACTGGCTCATTAAATGGATACTAGTTACCGTATTTTCTGGCGTATAAGTCACAGTTTTTGCATAGATTTGTCAGTCCTGCGACTTATATACTGAAGCGACTTATATACTTTTTGCCATATTCATAACTCAATTTTGACTGATGCTTTAAATTTCAAAGAACTGCAACAGCAAGTCCTCCTGTGCTCGCTCACTTCACTCAGCTGGTGCAGGCGAAGGAACGCTGGAGAGTTTGTGGCTCTGGCCACGATGCCGTGCCGTCCAGGTAAAATGAAGCTGTTTTGATTGGCCATTTAATAAACACATAATAAATGCGACGGGTTAGGAGGGGACTTCCGGTGATGACGTGGAGGTGAGCAGACGCGTTTGAACCAGCGCTCCCAACTCGGTTTGCTAAATCCCCTTTTCAAAGCTGATTTAATATTCAAAAATCAACTATTTCATGATGAAAAGGGTAAAGACATTAAAAGGTAACGAAAAATCTAAACAGCAACAAGAGACGGATGAGGAAACTTTTAAATCATCAGTCGAGGAAGACGCACCGGAGCCACACCTAATTATGGAGAAACTTCAAGCCAGCATCGGAGCTATTCACAAAGAGGTGATAGCTATCCGTGCTGATGTGAAGGAAGAGCTGAACCGCTTCCATGATGAACTCTCCGCTGATATGAAGAGAGACTTAAAAAGTTTTCAAGAAGAGATTAATAAAAATTTAAATGAAATAACGTCAGATGTAAAGGAGAATAAAGACAAAGTGGAGGAGTCACTACAACGTGTATCAGAAGTGGAGGAGTGGGCCGCAGCTGCGAAAGAGGTGCTGTCTCAAACTTTAATTAATCAAGATAAAATGCAAGCCAAACTGACTGATTTAGAAGCATGCGCACGCAGGAACAACATCCGTGTGTACGGGGTTCCAGAAGACACAGAAGGAGGAGACAATCTGCTGGAGTTCATGGTTGATTTTATCAAGGCCGAGCTGTCACTCCAGGACTTTGATTTAGACATTCAAAACTGCCACCGGGCTTTGGGCCCTAAACCACCACAGAGCGCAAACCCCCGCTCTGTGGTGATTTCATTTTTGGCTTTCAGAACCAGAGAATTGGTGCTTCGAGCAGCTTGGAAGAAAAAAGAAATTTATCTCAACCAGCAGCGGATTTACTTCGACCAGGACTACCCGACAGAGACCCAGAAGAAGAGGAAAGCTTACGCACCTGTCAGAAAACTTCTGAAAGAAAAAGGTGTCCGCTTCCGAACCTCAGCACCAGCCAAACTGCGTGTGTTTTTCGATGAGGGCCCGATCACGTATAACAACGCTGCGGACGCCATGAAGGATCTACAGAGGAGAGGTCTCGCTCCAGAAAGCAGCAGCAGAGATAACTCTGCAGCAGAGCCGCTGATGGAGAAGCTGGATGGACTATCATGGAAGGTGGCAGGGGCCAGGCAGCCGGACTCCGACAAGCACAGAGAGAGAGCATGGGAAAAACTCAGCGGATTTCGTTATGAGGACGGACACACATCCACTACAAGCTAAGTGCCGCTCATTAATTTAAAAAATATATAAATAAATAAATAAAAAAGAAAAATGTTCTGACCCAAAGTGTGGACTAAGATCAAACTATATTAACATAAAGACATGGTCAGACATGGTCAGACATCATTATAATGTCAATTTATTTATCCTTAGCTGATGTTAAAAAAAATAATAATTTCGTTACGGATTTCAAAATAATAAATGATTAACCGTTGTTTTGGGAGCTGGTTTAAAGGCCTCTGGTTGTGCACTGAACTCATACTCTTTCCGAGTTATGTCAGACTGCACGGGAGAGACCCCCCATGGAAGGAGACTCATGGGGACTTTTCTCTTCCTCCTAGACTCCTCAAAGAGTCACTTTGTTTTGGAAGTCCTACCCGTTGTTTGTTTATTAGTCTCATGTTTTTTGTTTGTGATTTTTATACATGTTTTATTTTTGAGTCATTTTGTTTTGGAAGTCGTTCCTGTATTATGTTTTGAAGTTTTAGGTATTTTGTTTTTGTTAATTGATTTATTGGTAGGGTCACCTTGGATGTGTAAGTTAAAGGGATTTTTTCTTTTAAGGAGTTATGCTCCAACAGCACTATAAAATTATATCTATTAATGTTCATGGGTTACAGAATCCAATTAAAAGAGGTAAGCTTATAGCTAAAATGAAGAGAGAACAGCAACAGATACTATTCTGGCAAGAAACGCATTTAACAAAAGAGAACCATGAAAAATTTTAAAAAAGGGTTTTAAAATGACATTTTATTCTTCCAATCCAAAGGCACACACGAGAGGTGTGGCTATATTAATAGCAAATAATGTGGACTTTCAGGTGTCCAAACAAATTACAGACAAAGAAGGTCGTTTTGTTTTGGTGAGGGGAACAATAGACTCAAAAGAAGTAACTCTACTCAATGTATACAGACCTCCAGGACATGACAAAACTTTAATTGATAAAATATTTGACCTTATATTGACTGAAACATCTGGTGTATTGATAAGTGGAGGTGACTGGAATGCACAACTTCATCCGTCCTTGGATTCCTCAAACCCTTTAAAAAAAATTAACCCTGAATCTTTGTATATAAAAAAGATGATTAAAAAGACTGGTTTAATAGATGTCTGGAGGGATCGCCACCCACTGGCCAAAGAGTACACCTTCTTCTCTCATCCCCACGGCGTTTACTCAAGAATTGATTATTTTTTCATATTTAAAGCAGATGGATATAGGGTATTAGATTGTAGTATTGGTACTAGGGATGTGTCAGATCATTCAGGGATATATTTGAAACTATGCTTAGATTCTCACCCTAAGTCAACAATATGGAGATTTAACACATCTCTGCTAAATGATAACGAATTTGAGAATTTTATTAACAAGGAATTTACTGACTACTTAGAATTTAATAATAGTAATGAATTATCACCAAGCATATTATGGGATGCGGCAAAAGCAGTATTACGTGGGAAAATTATAATGTGGGCATCAAGGAAGAAAAAAGAAAAATGTGAACAACTTAATAATTTGAATAAACAACTAAACATTTTGGAGCAGAAGCATATTGAAACCAAAGACTCTAACCTATTAAAGCAAATTGCCACAATAAAAGCGGAACTTAATAAGAAACTCGATGATAAGGTGATACTTAATCTTAAATATATAAAACAAACTTATTATGAGAATGGACCTAGAGCAAAAAAGCTAATAGCCTGGCGACTAAAACAACAACAGCTAGATAGATCCATTTTTAAAATAAAAAATCCCACTTCGAATCAGATGAGCTTCTCCCCAGATGAAATACATAAATCTTTTGAAATATATTACAGGAAATTATACAGTCAACCTAAATTAACTGATCTTTCCTCAGTAAAACAGTTTCTAGATTGTTTGGACTTACCATCAATTGGAACAGAGCAAAATAAATGGATTTTAGCAGATATAACTCAGGCAGAGGTTGATAAAGCCATCTCAAAATTGAAAACGGGCAAGTCACCAGGCGGTGACGGATTACCAGCTGAATGGTATAAAAGGTTCAGGAGAACTGTAATGCCTTTGTTGATAAAATGTTTTAATTATGTGCTTAAAGGAGGTGAAATCCCCCCATCATGGAAACAAGCAATAATATCCGTTGTTCCAAAACCAGGAAAGGATAAAAGTGAGTGCAGCTCATATCGGCCCATTTCGGTTTTGAACATAGACTATAAAATATTCACTTCTATAATTGTCACGAGACTAGAAAATATTATCCCAGAATTGATTGATACAGATCAGACCGGATTTATTAAAAATAGACGCACACAGGATAATGTGAGGAGAACCTTGTATTTATGCGATATTATGAGAAGAGATCAATTGAAATCTTTAGCAATCAGTTTTGATGCTGAAAAAGCTTTTGACTCAGTTAGATGGGAATACTTATATCTGGTCCTACAGCGGTTCGGCTTTAGTAATTCAATTATAAGTTGTTTAAAATCAATATATAGTTCACCAGAAGCCCGGATCAAAATTAATGGAGGCCTTTCAGACACATTCCCTCTGGAAAGAGGATGCAGGCAAGGGTGTCCTCTGAGTCCAATTCTTTTTGCACTTTTTATAGAGCCACTTGCTCAGAAAATTAGGGAGGATTCAGAAATTAAGGGAATTATATTTAAGGGAAGAGAATACAAAATATGTTTATATGCTGATGATGTTCTAGTGACACTATCGGACCCAGATGTCAGTCTTCCGAACCTCATGTCTTGTCTCCATCAATTTGGACTTTATTCAGGTTATAAATTAAATATTGGGAAAACTCAGACATTATGCTTCCAATACTCACCCAGTGAGGATATTAGTAATTTGTTCAAATTTAACTGGAAAACAAAAACCTTGAAATATTTAGGTATCAACATTACCAGAAACTTAAATAAAATATACAAAGCTAACTATGGTACAATGACTAATAAAATAAAAAGCAATCTGGACAGATGGGCTCCAATGATGTTCGAATTGTATAAACGAATAGAAATTATAAAAATGATTATTTTACCTCAACTCTTGTTCCTGTTTCAATCTCTACCAATAGAAATTCATACTAAGCAGTTTAACGAATGGAACCGCATGATTTCCAGATTTATATGGCAGAATAAGAGACCAAGGGTACGTTATAAAACGTTACAATTACCTAGAGATAAAGGAGGGATGTCACTCCCATGCCTGGAAAACTATTACAGAGCAGCACAACTACAATTTATGGTTCACTGGTGTGAAGAAGGGTATGAATCAAAATGGAAAGAACTAGAGTTAAGTCAAATAGACATCCCCCTCCAGGCTCTGCTGGGGGATAAACACCTTAAAACCATATATTCAGATGAGTTGAGCATCTTTACAGAAGTCCCCCTCAATATTTGGTTTAAAGAATTCCGCAATCCTCTTTTAGAGAGGAAAATTAGGTTACTAAGATGGATAGAGCACGATAGGGGCTTTGTACCAGCACAACTCGATTCAAAATTCAAACAATTAACCAGAAAAGGGATTACATCATATTGCATGATTTCCACTGGAACTGCTCTTGATAGTTTCCAACAACTGCAAGAAAAATTTGACCTTGACAAACAAGATTTTTTTAGATACTTGCAACTTAGGCATCACTTTGAAAATAATATTAAAATACCGGAGAATTCTGATATTGATTTTATTAACATTTTCATTGACGCGTACAAAGGTAAATCTCATAAGAAGAGGTTGTCAAGACTATATGTGTGCCTAGAAGCCAATAAAAAATCATCAACAATATACATTAAAAAATTATGGGAAAAGGAGGCAAAAATATTACTGACAGACGAAGAGTGGCTAAACATATGCCAGATTAATGCCTCCTCCACTAATTCAGGATTTTGGAGGGAATTTTCTTGGAAAAATATTGTTAGGTTTTTTACAACCCCCAAAAGAATATTCTCTCAAACGGGCAATCCGGAAGCAGGTTCCTGTTGGAGGCGATGTAATAATGTGATGGCTGACCACTTTCATATTTTCTGGGACTGTCCACTGATTTGCTCTTACTGGTCATTGGTTATCAAAGAGATAAAAGCAATCCTTGGTTTTGAGATTGAACACAATTTCAAAACCATATATTTAAGTAACTTACCAACTGAACTCAACACCGGGGATAAGTACCTGCTGAAAATATTATTGATAGCAGGAAAGAAAACAATAACTAGAAAGTGGCTTAATGAAAATCCACCGACAATAGGAGAGTGGTCAGCCATAATAGACGAAATATGTGAAATGGAAATGATTACTTTCTATATAAGACTCCAGGAAAACAAATTCAAAAAAATATGGTTGAAATGGTTAACATACAAGGACTCAAGAAGTTGAGTACGACCTCTTCATCACCAGATGTAGTAGTGGGACTTGGGTGCAGTAAGCTCTACAGGTCTCGACAGACATGGAATGATACTCCCACCTGCTGGGCTAACCCCGGCTTTACACTGCACGCGGCTCCGCCCCGCTCCGGTCCGCAGGTCGCAGCTGAACGAGTCCAATTCCCACTGCCTCCGCTCCGCCCAGGTCCGCCTGGATGCGCCGCTCCGAGACACATGCGAGATCGCGCGATAAATCAAGTGAAAAATAAGTAAGTCAGAACAAAACAATTCACTCGGTGGAAGATGGAGAACAACTGTAGAGAGACTGCTGCCTTGATCTTCTCTCGTAAATGAGCTACATGGTTTGAGCAACAGGAAGTGATGTTTACATTTCAGAATAAAATACTTTTTTATTTATTTATTTCTTGTATTGCGTTTGTAATAATAATAATAATAATAAATTCAATTTATACCGCACTTTTCATTAATAAAAATCTCAAAGTGATACAACAATAAAACAAGTGATAAAATTAAGTAAAATCAATAATGATATCAACTAAGATTAAAGACAGAATCATGGAGGCAGAATAGGCATAGTCATAGTCATAAATATAATAGTTTAGTCATAGAATAGTCATAAATGATAGTTTGACAGCATTTTTGTACAAATAAATCCGTATAAAGCTAGGATTAGTCCGCCCGTGGTGATTTTATTTTGTAAATACGGATGTTGTGCTCGTTCCTTTTCCTGTTGGTGCGACGTAATCTTCAAAAGTTGACTCCGGCACAGCTCCGGTGTCCGGCAGAAATAGAAAAATTTCTAATTTTGACGGAGTGCCGTCCGCTCGCCGCAGCTCACCGCCGCCGTGTGGAGCCAGTGTAAATTCTGTCATTGATTATAAAGGGTGCGTATTTGCTGCGGAGGTCGGACCGGAGCGGGGCGGAGCAGAGCCGCGTGCTGTGTAAAGCCGGGGTAAGACTCTTTATGGATCCTTATATAACCTGTGTCCTGTTAAATAATTCTGTGACCTGTTTTGACAGTCAGCTGTCAATACTATATTAATTTTATTTTCTAAACGGCAATGATACATCCATTCCTTGGTGACCTTTTATTTTATTTTATTTCATTTATTTTCTTCTCTTTTATTTTCTTTGCTCTTTTTTACTGTTTGTTGTTGTTATTGTTTAACTTTGTATAAAATACTATAAAAATAAAATATATAAATGCGACGGGTTAACGGTGATGCATAATAAATGTAACATATTTATAAAAAAATTCCTCCTCTTCATGATGCTTTTTTTTTTTGGACTGATGCGACTTATACGCCAGAAAATACGGGTATTTTAGGAGGGATGTTCTGTCAAATTGAGCATCTTATCGGCTGTGACCTCAGGGGATGGAGGAAAAAGTTAAATGTTTTCCTTGAGGCCAATGGCTGGCCAAACTGTTGTTGATAATTTTTCAGGCTTAAAAACAACTATTTCCCAAAAAGGACATACAGTATAAAGAAGTCTACATGAGCTGATATTATTGTATGTGTGTATATTCTGTATTAAGACAGTTGTGTTTGAAATGACATGTTTGCACATTGCACACTTTGTCAGGACATGCTTGTAAAAGAGCTTAATAATCCAACATGTTCTCAATGGATTTATTTCCTGGTAAAATAAAGTTTTTTTTTTTAAATTAAACCTCTATACTTTTGCATGACACTGCCAAACGTTCACGTTGTTGTGCAACGTATATGTGTGCCGAGCACAGATTGACGGCGTTTCTGCCGATGGTGCTTAGAAAATGATTAAATGATTGGATGCAAAAGTGTAGAGGTTTAATGTTGACCAATGGAGTGTTCTTTAAAAGCCTGAAGCAACAGCAAACATGCACTCATTCAGCTAGCTGTTAGCCTAGCTTCAATGAAGAATTTGTGCTCTACGACTGATGTAACATCTGGTCCTAGTATCTATTTCATCACTTCAGTAATGTCTGATCTATTGCTTTAAGAATGTCAGCACCATTAAAAACAACCACACAAATGTATTTATATCAATTTTGTGTTGTTGAATTTAATTAAACCATTTGGGTACATTTGGGTTATAAGTGTTTTTGTGCTTCAGATTTTTACCACATCATACACTGATCCAATGTATGATTTAAGACTATCCAGATGCATAAAATCACAGTTTAATGCTTGAGCCTGTAATGGTTGTGAACTGTGCATCACCTTTCATTTATTTACATGATGGTCTGAACAACTCTGGAGCTGAAGGTCACACGCTTCATTTCCCCCAACTTATAGGAGGAGCCTGACTCTTCATGCAGCAAATGAGGTGACAAATATGGGTTTACATAATCACTTTAGGATTTCCTAAACCACTTTTAGCAACCAAGCATAAAAATCCAAGCCAGAAAACAAACAAAAACAAATTAGATGTAAAGGAAATGCAGATCTGATATGAACGAAGTGAGCACACATCAGGACTGCAAGGTCTGCACACCGTAATACAATCAGGGGTTTAATCCACAATCTAAAGATGTGCAAATGTTTGGAACTCCATCAATATTAGTGAATACAGATGTTAAAGCACAGAACTCAATTTCCAAAGAATGCAATCCTGACTGGACCGATGTGACTCCGGGTCTGCCTCTTAAAGAACATGAGGAGAATTTACACATGAAAATTGCCAAAATGCTTATTTTATTGCTTAAATCTTATTCACTTTATTCACAGGGAGAACCATAAAAATCACACATTTATTACAAAGCAATAAGATCAGTTTTAAGCTTCTTGGGGTTCTTGAAATTTTTGAAAGAGAATGACAACATATGGAAGTAGCAACACTTTTTTGCACCAAATATTTGGAATGTATTGCAGATCTGTAATAGAAGATGCAGAATAACAAATTAAACTAAGCTGATAAAACTAATGATAATAATTCAGTTCAATTCAATTCTAAATGGTAAGCAGCTTCCACCTGTCCTCACCAGCTTGTTAACTGTTCAAGGGGCTGACATTGAAGTTGTCAGGTGCTACAAATATTTAGGTATTCTGATTGATGATAATCTATCCTTTAAATCTCATATTGACAAACTGGTTTCTAAACTAAAACTTAAATTGGGTTTAGTTTTTTAGAAACTAAAAGTGTGTCTCACACCAAGTCAGATGGCACCTGATTGTTTCAACTATTCTGCCCCTGGTAGATTATGGAGATATGCTATTTATGAACTCTTCAGCCCAGCTTTTGAAAAAAAAAATAAAAAAAAAATAAGGGATGCTGTTTTTCATTGTGCCCTGCATTTTATGACTGACTGTGGCTATCAAACACATCACTGCACTTTGTATGCTACAGCAAAATGTCCCTCTTTGACTGACCACAGACTTTCTCACTCGCTGGTTTTTATCTATAATGCATCCTTGGGCATCTTCCTACATATTTATGTTCACTTTTATCTAGAACTTTTAACCATTATAGTAGTCTGTGCTCTCAGGACATCATTTTGATGCAGGTCCCAAATGTCTGAACTGAACTGGGTAAAAAGATTTTGAAATATTTTGCCCCTGCCACGGAATATTCTGTAGAAGGATTCAAAGTTATCATCTATTGTTACGTTGGGACAATTGAAATCAATTCCGTAGGAACGAGAGATCAGATCACTTGGCCCTAATGTGTAAATGTGTGATTTGTCCTGGATATGTATTTTGTATATTTGGTTTAGTATTTTGGATTTGTTTTACGTTTTATGCTGCTGTCTTGGCCAGGTCACTCTTGGAAAATAGTTTTTTTTTTTATCTCAATTAGTTCTTTTTCCTGGTTAAATAGTTTCCAGGTTGACAGGATCAGAAGTGGCAGTTGAGCTAGGGCTAAAGATGATGACTTCAGTCTTCTCATCATTGAAACTTAAAACATTTGAAGCCATCCATGCCTTAATGTCATCCAGACATTTTAACAGAGGGTGAATGGAGCGAGCACTTGCTGGTTTCACAGGCAGGTAGATCTGACAGTCATCGGCATAACAGTGGAATGAAAGATCATGTTTCCTCAGGATGGACTCCAGTGGGAGAAAATATGAGCAGAGTTTTCTGCCAGTTCCAAGGATCTCAGAAGTCAGTCACTCGAGCACCTCTGCCAGGTAGACGGAGATGCATCCACAGCACCTCCTTTACAACTCATTTGGGATTTGGGGCTGTATTTGAGGTAATATTTGAGCTTTGAGATGCTCATCAGCTGCTCCCAGTTGTAAAAACTACCTTTTTATCATGGTTACGCTTCATAACAAATGTCCAAAAGTAAAAAAGTTTCAGTAAAAATCCTTCCAGCTGCACAGCATCCGATACCAGAGGAAGTAATCATCCCCACAAAAGAAGAAATAAAGTTATCAAAAACAACATCCCAGAATGAAAGTAACAGCTGCTCCAATATGCAGCCACCTTGAATGGTGCAATTCTAGAACAATTATTATAGAATTATATTCTAGTCCACATCTAGTCCACATCAATCTTCCAAAGTAATCAAATGTGTTGTATTTTCCTAACTGTCAAGTTTAAAGTCAAATACTCAATGTAACAAGCATGATTTGTTTGTGTTCTTCATTTTAAATGAAGCAGCAAATAAACGAGTTGGATTTGCAAAACTAAGAGCAGGAGGAGAGACATGGAATAAAAGTGAGGATGTGACTGATCGGGTCACAAACTCATGCAAAGAAGCAACAAGAAGGAACAGCCAGAACTTTTCAAAGGTAGGTTTAATGATACAATTTGGGCTTTTATTTGTAGGTGCATTTTTATACATTTCATTTTTCCAAGCTGAAATCGATGCTGCAAAAATATTTTAAAAGAGTTTGGTTGCAAATGAAGCTTGTATAGTAATCTTAAAAATATTGTTAAGGCAACTTTTGAACTACCATGCTTTGTTTAAGAGTTAGTACTACGGTAGCGTTACTGTTTCTGTACACTTTATATTTTTGCTATTGTTGGATGTAACTGGGACCTTTTGTACACAATTTTGTTCCACCTCATGTACCGCCTATGATGCAAATGACAATAAATTACCTTGATCTTGAGTATTTGCCATTTTAAGTCAGATTTACTCTTAATCTGAACCTGTTTTCTGTTAGTGCCTATTGCAAAGGCAATAAAGGATCAGTCTAAAGGATCAATGGGAGAAAATTTGGTGTCTTCAAAATGTTTTATTTTTCAGGATGAGGGAATTGGTGCTGCTTGCCCTCACTTTCTCAGGTTAGTCTTTGCAAGTTGCATGAATAATTATAAATAATTAAATTTATTTGCACTTATGAATCAGATTAAGATCTCCTTCAGTTGTTATGTATATGAAATATGCAGTATTAACCTAAAATATGCTCTTTCTATTCCCTATATTTGTCTTTTTCAGGGCTTTATGTTATGTGTAGTAATGTTATCAGAGAGTACCATTATGTGAACAGCCCAAAGACATGGGCAGAAGCTCAGAAGTTCTGCAGGGAGATGTACACGGACCTGGCTACTGTAGACAATCTAAACCAAGAAAAAAACATCAAGCTTCTGCTCGCAACTCAGGAGTCTGGGAAGTTTGCCTGGATTGGGCTTTTTGATGACATGAAGAATTGGAAGTGGACTATGGGAAATGGTACCTTTGATGGTGACAAAAGTTTCTATCGTTGGGAAGATTATGAGCCTGACAATACGAACTCCAAGGAGGGCTGTGTGGTGATGAACTGGGTTGGGTTTTGGCGTGATGAAGTCTGTGAGACGGAGCGTCCTTTTGTCTGCTTTAATGGTATGATGAATTTTGAAATGACATAAACAATTTAAAATAAAATAAAAACTAAACAAGAACAACAAAAATAAATTACCTGCCAAATCTATAAATTGTATTTGTCCCCCACTGCAAAACAAAAAGGAGGAATTGTAAACACCCACCAACCGTCTGTCTATACATGAACATAATAGATTTAAAAAGTCAGAAACCAACTTCCATTATTGTGCGTTGGTACATCTATAAGAAAGATCACTATCAATAATTGGGATGCCAAGTTAAAATCCAAGATGGCCATCACCATATATACAGTATGCATGTAGTCCCTGTTGAATTCCAGTCCAGAAAAATACTCATCTTGAAAACCTCAAACTGTTCAAATCCCTCAGTGATGGGGAACATCCGCTTGTTTCATCTAATTTATGCTTAGTGTTCTTGGGCTTGCACATAGTGCCCAGAGTTGCCGGATCTTGCTAAGGAAACAAACAAGTAGATCTACAAATACAAGCCCAAAAGAAGAGAACCAACCGCCATCTCTAAGACATCGTCATCATGAAGGATAAGGATGCCACTTTAATTATTCATACTATTGAATTTATATAGAATTTCATGCAACAACATTATGTAATGGTTTATTTACAGTTTCTTTTTTTAAGTCAACACTGGTTCAGCCATTTGTCCTGCGATCAGTTTAGTTTGGCGGTAACTCTAAATTGTCCCTACATTTGAGTTGGAATATGAATGGTTGCATGTATAGTTAGGCTCCATGTGATGGACATGCAACCTGACCAGGGTGTCCCCTTTTCCCACGACCCTGCATAGAAAAGTACTGTATTTTACGGACTATAAGTCACACCTTGTTGCCTTATTTGCATGCCCTGCGACTTATAAAGAGGCGAGACCTGTTTATGGATTTTCCCCCATATTTTTAGACCAATTTTTGGCTCAGATATGACCGTTTTTCCAGTTTGGTAAAATGGTGCAGTACCACTTTCGGCCACTAGGTGGTGCAGTACCACCTTTGCCCGCTAGGGTACACCAACCGTTCCCACCTCATGTGTCCGACGAGAGCCTCCTCTGGACGGACTGATGCCTGTTACCCACTGCCCCCTTTGTCGAGTGGCCGAAGCGGCTGGTTTACATTCAAAGTCTATGGAGGAGACGCGTGGAGTCACGGCGAACAAGGAAGCGGCGCGATTCAAGTGATCGAAGCGGCGCGGGGGCAGCCTGCACACGCACGCGCGCGTCGCCGTCGAGCCGCCGACGTCCCAAATGTTGATCTCTGGCGGCTCGACGCATCCGGCAAACAGTCGGGAGAGCCTCGCTATCTGATTACACAACCACAACGGGACTTTTTTCGGACTTTTTAAACTCACCGGATCGAGCCTCCAGGAATTGGACCCAAACTCCGGTAAGAAACGTGGCATTTTTACAGTTGCTGCTGACAGGCTGCTGTCCTCTCCAGTGTAGATCACCCCAAACATAAAAAAAAGTTTTAATCTCATCGAAGACCGTCGGAGGTGCAGTTAAAACAACAACTGAACCCGGAAAACAAGCCAGAGACCCCTCCCTCTGCTACCCCCTAGTGTACGTCATCAGACGGTGTTCAGTGGTTCAGTGGGACCGTGACCAGCGGCCAAAAGGGGACGGCAGGCGCGTTTCGAGTTGTGCAGTGGGTAACCGGCATCAGTCTGTCGCAGCCCGGCCTCCTGCTCTGGAGGTATGACTGACACTTCCAGAGAGTCCACCGACCGTTCCCACCTCATGTGTCCGACGAGAGCCTCCTCTAGTCGGATTCACTCTGTCACAGCACGGCCTCCTGCTCTGGAGGTATGAACTAGTTACTTCGCTGTTAGCTCAGTGTTTGTTAGCAAAATAGGTCAAGAACCATAGGACAGATTGTGATCAAACTTACAGAACGTAATCACTAGATGGATATTTACAACTGATTAGCTTTATGAGATAAAATTCGATGTTTTATAGACGTAAATGTGTCACGTTAGCTTTGTTGATTTTTCCTTGTACGTTTGAGCAAATAGCTCATGAACCACACAGCAGATTTTTTTTCAAACTTACAGAAAGTAATCACTAGATGTACATTTACAAACTGTTAGCTGTTGGAGTTATTTGAGATAAAATTCGATGTTTAATAGACGTAAATGTGTCGCGGTTTATTTTCGTTGTTTTTCCTTGTACTTTTTCAAAGCGAAAAAATTTGAATCCAGCAGATTTGACCATTACGTTAATTTATTAAGGAACGGTTAAGCTAAGACACATGTTTTCTATAATTTTCAGCAGACAAATAATTGTTTTTACCGTGTTAATCTTGGGAAAAGTCCTTCCGTGTATGCTTCTGTGGTCGTCATTTTCAGCAGGGCAAATGACGCTCTGACACGTCGCGTAGTGGTGACGTACAATAGATGCGACTTACGGTATATAAAGGTGCGACCTGTTTATGGATTTTTCCAATTTATTGACAATAATTGGACAAAGCGACTTATATAAAGGTGCGACCTATAGTCCAGAAAATACTGTAGGTAAAGAAAATGGATGGATGCTGTTACCTGTGTTTACAGGCAGGGGGATAAGAGGGGTATATTTGTCTAGGATGGCCAAGGAAACTAACCAACCTAATCGACAAAGGCAACAAGTACTCGCCAGTCAGAGGCAGAGACAGACAAGTCATACACTAATCGACATCGCTCTTGTTGACACATTCCATAACTGGTTAAACTGAATATTTTAATTAAGTGGACAGAGACATGTAAGCCAAAGACAAGTAACTACACTTTCTGAATAATAAACATTCAGTACGCCAATGTCCCCAATCACTGAGGGAGTTGTATAGTGAGTATTTGTAGTTTTTGAGATGAGCATTTTGTCTGGACTGGAAATGAACAGAGTGCAAGTAAACCTTTTTTAGTACAATATATAGGAGCCAAGATGGTCTAGTGGCAGGGCTTTTGACTTGGGACCCGAAGGACGCGGGTTCGCGCCCCGGCCACTACCCACCTTGGGGTGTCTATGAGTGCACACCTATTTCTCCAGCTCCCCGGGCGCTTTCGGGCTGCTCACTGCACCACCTGGTAGGTGGTTGGGTTAAATGCAGAGACGAATTTCGTCTGTGTATGGGAAACATACGCAGATGACAGGAAAAAGACATTATTACATTATATTCAATTGGGTATAGGAGTTACTCTGTGGAGAAGGATAGAGTTAGTAGGGTTTTATTTCTTGTCCGAGGCGGCATTGTGTGACGGATCCTGGAGAATGGAGGGAGCAACTTTATCCAGGCACAGTGGCAGATCCAGGGGAGGCCTCTTCTGGCTTTGACCACCATAGATCTATCTTCAGCTACCCCAATCATTTGAGGAAACTATACTTTTAAACAGTATAAAAACTAGAAAGCTTGGTTTTCCTAGAGTGTCCAATAACTGCAGATATTTCACAAACTTCAAAAACTGCTTAGATTTAATAAAACATTTTCGTTAAGTTTTTGTACGGAACATGTACTTCCTGTCCGACCTGTCTTGTGCCCTTCATGCTACGTATCCTCAACAGTAATACCGTAAGTGTATTACCTTTACTGTTACAATAGTAGGGGCTACTATTTTAACAGTAATACTGTACTTTAATAAAGTACTGCAGTGAGTGCCACATACTTGAAACTCCAGCATAAACAGTGATTCTGTTCTCTTGACCACAGAGTTAACACGACTCGTGTCTTCACAGTGACTCGTTACAGTCGCCGTGGTTACCACTCAGCAGAGTCTCTCACTCCTTGACAGCACCCATAATGAGACAGTCTGATCGAAACACAGGGAGGAAAAAAGGCCCAAATGAACTCTGTGCAGTTATAACAATAATAAAAACACATTCATTGGTAAAGAATAGAAAATAAACCATTAGATTACTTTCATAAGATGGTACACTGCTGTCATTTTTAAAGATAAGAAGATGTTAACTCTATATCTTTATTGTTGTGCTGTCTCCTTTTCTTTTAGAGCAAGGCTCTTCCAAGTACATTTTAGTGACAACGTTCATGACTTGGGATGTTGCCAGGAACTACTGTCAGTCCAAGTACACCGATCTGGTCACGGTGAGGAACTTGGATGAGAATGAAAATATCCATCCAATGCTGACACGGAACGTCTGGATAGGTCTTCGCAGAAACCTCTGGGCTAACTGGTCCGACCACAGCCGCACAGCTTTTACGAACTGGTACGCGGGTCAGCCTGACAACGCAGGTACCACTCCGACATCCTGCGCCGCAGTGGACACGGCCACGGGAAGCTGGTGGGATATGAACTGTAACAACAAATACGAGTTTATCTGTGAAGGTGTGATTTCGAGGCAGAGATTCAAGTTGCGGCTGCAGTCTGACACTGAACTGAACGATCCTGAGATCCAACAGCAGATTTTACAGCAGGTACCACGAGACTGAAACAAACATACGTAGTCTTACCTCCGTACAACTACTGTTTAAAGTCTTATAACACCTTATGTATTGTTAAAATGACAATATTAAAACACAAACAATCCTGACAATCATCTGTGATTTTGTTTTTATTGTTCATTTAGCTACATGATGAGCTGGAGGCAGATGATTTAAAGAACTTAAAACTGCGTTGGATTCAGAATGAAGGGCAAGTTTTCCACAAAGAACCAAAGAAGACAGAAGGTTTGAAAAACTCTGTTGATGTATAAAAACGGCTCATTAGATTTTTCTTGTTTTTTTAGGGCAAAAACAATTGATCAGGTTTTTTCATTTTATTTAAGAACATTTTGATTAAAACCCTATATTGAGACTCTTAGGAGTGGTGGCACAGAGGTTAGAGAATGTGGACCTGTGATCAGAAGGTTGCCTGTTCAACTCCCAGTTCAACTTAAAAAATGTGTGCATAAGGTGAAACACTCACACCTGCCTCCACCCTCATTTACTCCACCCTGAACCCTTGAGCAAGGCCCTTAACCCCCACCATCTGCTCCCCCGGGTGCCCTAGATAGCAGCTCTCTGCTCCACACAGAGGGCTGTGGTAGCTCGGTCTGTGGTTGCAACAGGAAGGGCATCCGGTGTAAAAATAATTGCCACGTCTTCATGAGAGTTAGTTTGCTGTGGTGACCCCTGAAGAAGAAGAAAAAATTTAAACTCTTTTCTTTAAAGGAATAAAAAAAGCAAATATAGAGTAATCCAAACTCTAATATTCATGAATTTCTTTTAAAAACTAAATCAAAGTGACAAGATATTTTTGTATGTTATGCAAGACACAAATTGTTTGCAACACTTTGAGATAATTATTTCAGTTCTTGAAGTCACAGCATTTATAAGCACATTTACATTAGAAGCTAATATAAGGCTTGTTATACTTAAAGGTGCAGTCTGCAGTTTCTGTAGTGCAGTCTGTAACTTTTCTAACAATATATTTTTAACATATTTCTTCACTCTGTCACTATCTCCTGACAGACTGATGTTAGACAAAGTAATCTCTGAAAAAAACTATAGTCCCCTTGCTTCTCCAGGTGTTACTAAAAGCATTTCTAAAAACCCACAGTGACCCGCCATTAACCTGCCAATAAAAACAGAGTTTTTAACCAGCCAATAAAAACAGAGCTTCTCACGCTCCTAACCCACGCCCCTGCCTGTCCCAGCCCCAGCGGCCGTGCACGTTCTCGTTCAAAGTATTGCAAAGCGATGCAAAACTGTTTTGTATGTGACACAAATGTATTAAACAACTTCCAGCTCTCGGCAAAGCAGGTCGCATCTCTTTTTGCTCCTCTCCTCCCTACGTTTTCTTCCTCCCTGCTTTTGCATTTTGTCTCGTCTGTAACTTTTCAGCGCTCACTCGAACCAATTTGAAATGGATTTAATTACGTGGGCTGTTTCCTCTATTGATAAAAATTTCAACGAAGCGCACCGGACCAGGAGAAGCGGCTTGCCCCTTCGACACGCATGCGGTGGGATACATTATTGACTCATGGAGCGAGTGGAAGCCAGTGTGTCTGGCTGTTCTTTCTGTCGAAGACGTGGAATATTTGTGGATTATTGGCATATTGGTGGCAGCCCCTGCTTTTTTGGGATTGGCAGGGGTTTCTGCTACTGGAAGATGAGGGAGGTTGCCGCAGCGATCAATGCGCTGGCGAGACTTCCTGCTCAACAAGATTCTCTGATCCGAGCTATGACCTCAATGACCCAGCTGTTGTACGAATTGAACCGCACGATGGGAGCAGCGGTGGACAGCCGCGGACCTGCGGTGCGTTTTGGAACTCGTTTACAGCCAACCCATCAGGGCACGGATGGGGATTTGTAGCTCGGGGACCTCACATGATTCGGATTTGGACCTGAACAGCACCTGGACTTGAAGGCTGCAGCCAAAAGTACACTGTAGCCTGGCCTGAAAATAAATAAAGCGACTAATCTAATCGGGACTTTGAGCAACCTTGAAAAGAAGGCTGACTGCAAAACTTCTCCTGGAGTCGAAGCTGTTGAGAACTCGCTGCCCCCCCTCCCCCCAGAGGTCTCCGTGTGCATTCAGATGGAGCCGAGCTGAATGCCATCTACAGACTGTGCTTATCTGAAATGATTACTCACGGACTATCTCCCTGCTTGCCATGAAATGCAACATGTCTTGTCTTATTCGTGCTAAAGCTGGTAGAGTTTTTTAGACTTTATCATAGAGTGTCCTAAGACAAATTGTGATAGATTCTTTTTTTGAATACCAATGATTACCCGACTGTATGTTCCTTTTTCATATCTGATTGTTGGTGGCGCGGTTTTATACTGCTGCGGCTTCCGTGCATACGTCCCTCTTCGGATGGTGCGCGCGCCAATTGCAAAACTTTGTACCTTGGTGCAAATATGCCAATAAAGATATATTCTATTCTATTCTATTAATTTCCCTTCTTCACCCCTGATCTGGACTTTTCTTTTGTTTTTTTGCCAAAAGTCAAGTGATCGCTTCCTCCTCCGCTGACTCCATGACTGAAACAATGAGGAAATGAATGAATTTGTCACGAGCGAATTAAACTCGGGTTCAACGTGGCTGCGCGAGGCTCTGCAGATTTGCTGGTGTTCTGGACCAGCGCTCCATGTTTTTATTTTATTTTTTAGAACGTTTTATTAACATATAAATACAGAAGATCGCAGCGGTTGAGACAGGACATGCAGTGGAGGCGGAGCATTCGGAAGCAGAGCTGAATTTCAGCGAGAGCGAGCAAAGGGGAACAAAGCCATATATGGCTCTGAGGGGGAGAGACCAGAATGCTTTCCCTGTTGAAAATTTTTCTAAGTGCTGCGTTCTACAGAAACTGCAGACTGCACATTTAATTCAAATTACGTGGAGATTTAATAAAATACAATAAACTAAAATTGTGTATTTTATTAGCAATAACTAAATTTTCTAATAACTTATTTTAATAAAATATATTTTCCTGCCACAAGTAGTCACATATGTTTGTCATTTTTATTTACAGAAGCTTCAAAAGGTTTTCAGTCTTTTATTATTATTTTTTTATATTGTTGCTACCTGCCTGCAGTTGTTCTAATTCATTTTTCCTCCTTAATCTACACTCACGACATATTAGCAGCAAAATGAAAAGCACATAACTATTCAAACGTTTTGCAAAGATTCTGCTCAGGTTCCTCCCAGTTTTATGCTCACTGCTGAGATTTTTCTATGCCCTAACTGGAGTCCACCTGCGCTGAATTCAGTCAGTTAACATGAACTGAAGAGATGTAGAGTTTTTCTGAGAAGGCCTGTTAGCTGAACATCAGAGCAAAATCCAAGCCATGATGTCAAAGGAGCTCTCTGCAGAGCCCGGAGACAGGATTGTTGTAAAAAACAAATTAATAATAATTAATTAATTCATAAATAAACATACCTTAGGAAGTCTGCTGCACATTGAGCTCTGTGGACTTTAAAATGAGCGAATGAAACACATCTGGTAAAGCCAAAAGTGTTTATGGTGTAGAAAATAAAATAAATGAATTCATTATAGCACCAGGCTGAAACATAAATGTAAGAGATGAGGAGTGTCACTATATCCATCCATTATCTTTACCTCTTCCTTTTTGGGTTGCGGGTGTCACTGGTGTTCATCCAGCGGTCACTGTGTGAGAGGTGGGGGACACCCTATAGGGACAATCGAGTTACAATCAGCCTAACATGCATGTTGTTGGTCTGTGGAAAGAAACCCACATAGCATGGAGAGAACATGCAAACTCCACCCAGAAAGGTCCCCAGCTGGGATTTGATCCGGCGACCTTCTCGCTGAGAGGCAACACTCCTACCAACTGCGCCACCGTGCCGCGAGTGTCACTGTATGCACTGTTAAATGGAGTTTACCAGTCCATTATTTTCCAGCTCTTTTCATTAATTTTCAGATGCACATACTGTATAAAGATGTTCAAAGTAAATAAAATAAAAAGCAAATCTTCAGCAAAGAGGATCACTTTTTCCTCTCCGAATCAGAAACGATCCATTTACTTCATGTACACATTTAATGAATATTTCTTTCTGTTCTTTGTTTTCATAGGCTGAGGAAGTGGAGCTGGTGGAGTCCTGCATGGTGTCTAAAGCTAATTTCAATCCCACTGCAGACACTGATCCACAACTAAATGGGTTTATGTGCACTAAATGTTGGATTTCTGTAGATTGAGATCTGAATAAACTCAAGTATATTCAACAAAATGTGCTAACTTTGAATCCCAAATAAACCTGTTAACAGAGCACAAAACCACATAAATGTTTAAATATCTGTGCAGTTTTAAAAATAATGAGCACATTTTTGACAGTTTCAGTATCATATTAAATATAACAACTTTTTAAAATAGACAAACCCTTAAATACACTACAAAAATATGAATGTTGAATATTATTGGTGGCTCAGAAAACACAGCTTAAAATGTTGAGTCAGGTCCTCTGGACGGATTCTTCTTTGTTAAAATGTATCTTCTTTTATCCAACAGACTTCTTCAGTCATGCATCAGGACTCGGAATGTTTTTTATTCAGCTGCTCCTTCAGCAAGGTCCGAAGGAGCTGAAGGAGTTCTGGGAAGTCGGCAGAACTCCATCAGCTCCTAGATGGATGGATGGATGGATGGATGATGGATGGATGGATGGATGGATGGATGGATGGATGGATGGATGGATGGATGGATGGATAGATAGATAGATAGATAGATAGATAGATAGATAGATAGATAGATAGATAGATAGATAGATAGATAGATAGATAGATAGATAGATAGATAGATAGATAGATAGATAGATAGATAGATAGATAGATATAGATAGATAGATAGATAGATAGATAGATAGATAGATAGATAGATAGATAGATAGATAGATAGATAGATAGATAGATAGATAGATAGATAGATAGATAGATAGATAGATAGATAGATAGATAGATAGATAGATAGATAGATAGATAGATAGATAGATAGATAGATAGATAGATAGATAGATAGATAGATAGATAGATAGATAGATAGATAGATAGATAGATAGATAGATAGATAGATAGATAGATAGATAGATATAGATAGATAGATAGATAGATAGATAGATAGATAGATATAGATAGATAGATAGATAGATAGATAGATAGATAGATAGATATAGATAGATAGATAGATAGATAGATAGATAGATAGATAGATAGATAGATAGATAGATAGATAGATAGATAGATAGATAGATAGATAGATAGATAGATAGATAGATAGATAGATAGATATAGATAGATAGATAGATAGATAGATAGATA
>JBBPBX010025366.1:21566-38936 GCA_038048925.1 Garcialebias charrua | reverse complement strand
ATTAATTCATTTTAATACACAAAATAATTCTTAGATAATTAATTATACCCTTTTTAATTCTGCCATTTTTAACTTTCGTTTTGAACGACCGGTTTCTTGAAGTCCACGCCCTTCAACGATCTGTTTACGCCCTCTGTAACAGCCAGTATCTGTAATGTGTTGTTGTTTTAAAATTAGCTCTTTTTTTATTACTCATTTGACTTACTGTTAGTGCTAGCTTAAGATAACTTACCGAAACCCGTCTGAGCGCGCCGCAATTTGCTGCTCCTTTTAGCATGAGACCACCCGAATCCGAAGCTAATGTTAGCTTGTTCCTCTTCCGGTGTTCGCCAGCTTCGCTCGTTGCACGCGGAGATTTTGGGAGTTATCGCTGTTCCAGTCAAGACAACAAAGTTCACCAAGTGTCTCCCGTAAATTAATCAGTAAGGAGAAGGTCCTCGCTGCTGCGAGGCTGCTGCGAGGGCAGCAGCGAGGCTGTACAATTGAAGCTCCGCTCCATCCGCCAGAAGAGGGTCCCGTTGCCGCTGGTCCCTACGCCGGGGGTCCGCTCGTTTAATTTTTGACGGCTGCGCGTTGGGAGCGATCGCAAATACACTAAAAATTGAACTAAAATATAAAAATAACAATTATACTTTATTTATAAAGCCATTTAAAAAAACCACAGCTGCAACAAAGTGCTGTACACATGAAATTAAGAACATATAAACAAAAGATGAGATGAAATCATGAAAAACAACAGTCATGTGTTTAATACAGAAGTGGGTTGAGCCTAACCAGGGGTTGCTAGGTGAGGGGCTGGACTCAGGTTTGAGGTGGTTGGCTGCGGTTTGTGACGTCACTAACTGCAGGAAGTGTGAATCGTGGTGTATTTATCAAAGATAAATAAATCTACTTAGAGTAAATAAACCACTGGGTGCATTTTTTTGGCACAAGGACTGTTTTTTTATGAAGTAAATACCCAAAGTTGAGTAAAAAAAAACATTAAAAAGTGAATTTTGCATCTGTGGTCCCCTTTAAACCAGTGGTGTAGTCTACATTTTTGTAGTGGGTATACTGCAGTTAGTTTTACGTTCGGCGTTGGACACCATTGAAGCCACTGATCGCGATGTCCAACGTAAAACTAACTTTACCGCAGTCGGTCTGTATAATGTGCTTAGAAACGAAAGTAAACTGGTTGGTACAATGTAATCAATTTATTTCGATTTTTAAACATATTGAACATTTCCAAATTCCAAAAGATAATGTACATGTATACCAATAGATTGTTACGGAAGTGTTTAACTGCCATTTACCATATCAATGACGCATGCCTAATGATATGTTCATTCATTCATTCAACCTTTATTTAAATAGATGAGTCACATTGAGCCTCAAAGACTCATTTACAAGTGAGACCTGTTTGGACAGACAATAAAAGTGGTGAAAAATGAGACAGGGTTTGGATATGATACATATGTAATATATCATTGGGAACTTTTTAGTGGGTATACTGAAATTCTCAAGACTTTCTAGTGGGTATACTCCGTATACCCACGTATCACGTAGACTACACCACTGCTTTAAACTAATATTTGAATGGCAGCATGCTATACTAACTCACTTATAAATTAATTGTTAATTATTAAACTTATTTTTCCTTTATAGATGGCCTCCCTTCTCACCTTACAGCTATCCTCTCACACCGATATGATTTTTTTTTTAACAGAGCGAAAGGAAAGATAGAAAGTAAGACAACAAAACACAACAATTATCCACAAAAAGAGCACAAGGCAAACGCACCCAACCTCCGTCTGAATCCTGCAAAGTACATGACAGAACACAGCAACAAAACACACATGCATAAAGACTAATAATATTCATGATCTTGCAGTACATTTCCATAAATAAACATACCCATACCTACAAACATATATACAGTATACATACATATACATTCATATTCAGTCACATACCCATTTACATATCTACACATGATATCTACATATACATCCCTGCATCCATTTGTGTGTGGCTGTGAACATGCATAAGTGAATAAGGTTCCTCCAATAGAACATTCAGTAGTGACCGTGAAGCATCAGAGATCCACCCCCACAAGGCCCGAGGCAGACGAATGGGCGATCAAAGCCCAAGACCCCAAGAAGGACCCCGAGCCCAAAGTCCCCAGGGCCACCCGAACAGGACGAGCCACTCACCCACTCCCCAGATCCGACCAAAGGGGAAAACCGGAAGAGCCTCACCGGCGACTACACACAATGACCCCCGGGGGCCAACAGCGACAAACTCATAGGCCCCCGCCGGAGCCCGCTGCAAAAGCCCGCTGCACTGACGTAGCCCCAGGCCCAGACACCGAGGCCCGGACACCGGCGACGCCCACCCCTCAGGCCCCGACCCGATAGGACCAGAGGACCCGAGCCCCACCAGGCAGCCACCAGGCTGAGCCGACACACGCCCAAGCGCCCAAATTATTAAACTCTAATGTTCCTCAGTCCCATCTTTCATTGATCCAGTTCAAACTTTTAATTTACAAGATTTCTGAGCAGTGTTGTACAGTGGGAACAAATGTTGCATAAAAAAAGCAAATATTCACTACTACTACTTAAATAAAATGTTTGACAGGTTCTGTTGTTGAGGAGTTTGCAGACCTCAGGGTGTGTGCCGGTACACTCCATCAGTAACTCATGTGTGTTTGGAGCCACTCGATATCTTCCAGCACTTCCTCCTCCACACTTCCTTCACCCCACTGTCGCCTCGTCTCTCTCCTCACACATCAGCTGCCTCTCTCCTCCCATCATTTCCCACAACACAGATTCTACTCGGTCCTCATTTTTCCAGTCATTCAGCACCTCATCCTTCCCCTGCCGGCCCTTTTCTCACCTCCAGACTGAGCGTTACCTCCTCTCCTCTCCTCCTGTCTCCTTCTCTCAGGCGAAGGTGGAAGTGGACAGATGGACAGAGTGATGGTTGTGAGAACGCTGTCTGAGCACACTCGTTACACCGTTGCTACTCTGAGCCTCTAGCTAGTGTTTTACTCCTTTTTTAGCTGTCAGCTAAAATAATTTTAGTTTGTATTTGCCTTTTATTAGTTTTAGCTTTGAACTACTGTTTTGCTTTTAGCTAGCGTGTTGCTATTTTTACTTTATCACGACATTGTTGCTTATCTGTGCATCTAGCTGGTGTTTTACTCCTTTTAGCTGTCAGCTAAAAATAATTTTAGCTTGTATTTGCCTTTTATTAGTTTTAGCTTTGAACTACAGTTTTGCTTTTAGCTATAGCATATTTACTTTCTTGCGACACCGTTGCTTCTATGGGCATCTAGCAAGTTTTTTTTTAATTACTCATTTTAGCTAGCCTTTTATTACTTTTAGCTTTGATACTGTTTCGCTTTTAGCTAGCATATTGCTACTTTTACTTTATCACTACACCATTGCTTATCTAGGCATCTAGCTGGTGTTTTACTCCTTTTAGCTGTCAGCTAAAATAATTTTAGCTTGTATTTGCCTTTATTTGTTTTAGCTTTGAACTACTGTTTTGCTTTTAGCTGGCATATTGCTACTTTTATTTTCTCACTACACTGTTGCTACTCTGAGCATCTAGTGATTTACTAATTTTAGCTTTCAGCTAGAATTTTAATTTTATTTTAATTTTATTTTTTACTTTTAGCTTTTAGCTTGTGTTTCACTTTTAGCTTTTAGCAAATGTTGCTTATTTTAGCTTTAAAAGTTTCAGTTTCTTCAGCAGTCATTTAGTGCTCACGTTTCTTACTGAACTTCCATATAAACTGCAATATTTCTTTTCTACTCTCTCGTAAAAGTGTTATCGGAGAACTTTGTAGAAAAAATTTTCTTCAGAGAAAATTTGCCAAAAGTGAAATCAGCAGCAGGCTGAACGTGTCGTTTTTGGAAGTTCTGCGTGCTCATAAAGTTGACTCCAAGGACAAATTACCCCTGATGTAGAGGAGCTGTAGCAGTGAGAGTAAAATGTTTTAACAGATCAGCATGATTCAAAGTTTTGGCCTCGCTGCAGGCTGGGCACGTTTCCACAGAAGCTGTGAGCTCATATTTCCCAACATTCCTAGACCTTATATTACCGCGGACGATACGGTCCTCGAGAACCGGAGCCGTCTGGAACTATTCAACCCTGTTGTCACACAGATCTTTAGAAAGCGTCAGAATTTCATGTTTCTGTGCAAGACAGCTAAAGGCTAACGAGCGAACAGAGCTCACTCTCTGCATTTCCTGTCTGAATGCATTAATCTAAAGCAAACAAGTTTTAGAATAAAATATTTAACCTATGCCACCGATGTGACCCCGTTAGAGGCTCAGCTCCAGCTTGGAAATGCGAGGTTTTAAATCAGCGCGGAGTGAAACACAAAGAAGGGGATCTTTCCAAAACTGGCTCAGTGGTACAGAGTTCTGTGGCACTCCTTGGTGCCAGAACGCTGCCTGGACAAGTCTTCACCAAACACAATAAACTCCAATCGGAGTTAGATTTAAATTTTAAATCGGGAGGGATTCGCGACAAAAGGGTGTCAGCAAAGGTGAAAGGAAAAGTTTACAAGACGGAGGCGAGACCAGCTATGTTGGTCTGGAGACATAGATTGACAAAAGGAGGAAAAAGAACAGGAAGTAAGCGAAATTACTATGTTGAGGTTCTCCTTAGGCGTGACAAGGATGGATAAGATTAGGAATGAGATATGTTGGTTAACACACCACTTAAAGACAACCCTAACACCCCCACACCTATAGCAGACAGTATATTACAAACTTGGGTCAGGACAGGCATCACGTCAGTTGGTGACCCCTATAATAATAATGTCTTTTCCAGCTTCAATCAGCTATCTGAATTGTATGGTTTACACAGACAATCTTTTTAAATATCTACAGATCAGACATTGAATCAAGAGCCAAACTTTAGGGACATTTCCAAATAAACCAGTTGAAATCCTATTTGAAACATGTCCGTTAGATCTCAAACGTACTACTGTACTACAAAAGGACTTACTTCTTGTGTTTATAAAACTGTTATTGAGTATTCATCAACTTACGAGAAGCACTCTAAATGGGAATTAAATCTAAACTGCACAGTTTGACCGGACATGGACTCCCTTTCTGGACATCCTGTCAAGATTGGACCTGAGAGACTGGTGCCATTTCTGGCCTTCTAAATGTATGTATTTTTGTATAGAGAGAGTGGGTAGGGTGGGTTCTACTTTTATTTATATTTTTTGGCTTGTTTTTTCAATTAAAAAAATGTACTGTAGTACACAAATTGTAAATTTTAATTTGTTATACATTCTCAATAAATATATCTATTAGGGGTGCACCGATAAATCGGCCAGCCGATTTATCGGCCCCGATTTCCTTAATTTTGGGAAATCGGAAATCGGCCAATGCTTGCATGAGAAACCGATTTTACAGATTTCTTTAGTTTTAACAACAATTGTCTAAACTTAATTTATATTTCAGAGCACTACCTTGTGACCAGTTAAAACAAGTTTGTATTGTTTCTAGAATATTGTTCAAGGGTCTGTTTTTCAACAAAATAAGATTGAAATTTGAAGGCGCATTGTGACCTTACAACATCGAACCGTGTTGCTTATAAAACTAAATCGGAATCTGCCAAAATCGGAAATGGCAAGTCAGACTTTGTAGAAATCGGTGATCGGCCAAAAAAACTGCAATCGGTGCACCCCTAATATCTATACAAAAAAGATTAGGAATGAGATCATCAGAGGTTGAACAACTGGAAGAAGAAGTTAGAGAGACCAGACTGAGATGTTTGGACATGTCCAGAGGAGAGACAGTGGGTATGCTGGTAGATGGATGTTAGAAATGCAGCTGCCAGGAAAAAGACAACGAGGAAACATATGGGTGCAGTTAGAGAGAACATGGAGGTAGTTGGAGTGAGGACAGAGGATGCAGACGACAGAGTGAGATGAAGGAGGATGACTCACTGTGGAGAAAGCTAAAGAGGGAAAAGCCGAAAGAAGATTCTAAAAGCCTGAGGGAGTCAAAATGGTGTGATTTTCTATCTGCTGTCAGGAAATTTGTTTGTGGTCTGGTGCAAACGTTTGAACTCACAATGGACCTCTGGGCGTCTCTCGTTGACCCAGATCAGTGGATCTTTCTGATCTGCCGTCTCAGATCAGTCCGATCTCAGCTGTGACTGCAGGCGGGACGGCCTCGAGGCCGCGAGGCCGCTCGTCATCGCGGGACAACAAACGGCTTCAAATGTTCTGAGGGAGTCCTGGTCATGTCAGGACACAGAGGATGAGGAGTTCAAAGTCCAGCAAGGTGTGAAACACTGGCCCAGCTTGGAGCGGAGGTGTGAAAATACGAAATTGAATTATTCAGCGAGTCAAGCTGCGTGTAAGATTCTGACTCAAGTCCTGAAATGTACTCAGGACGATTTAAATTTCACATCAAAGCCTGTGGAGAACTCGGAGTTTAACTCTCCTGTCAGTATTTAAAAAAAAATTATCATTACTTTTTACAAATACTGATTTGAAATGGGCATTTCCTATCCACTTCGTTCCTGGGGGGCTCTACTGTCTAAATGATTCTGGGTACAACTTCCTGTCAGACAGGAAGTAGCAGTAGCGTTATTTAACCATGGTAATGGAGCACGGACTGCAGTTTATTTGAAAGTAATGTGCATTCAGTTTAGCAGATTAAAATCTGTTTTTATTTTGTTTACATTTATTTAACAACCATAAAGTTTACTAAAAAAGCCGTGCTGAGTTCAGGTACCTGTTGTGTTCACGGCTGCAGGAACAACCAGACTAAACTAAATCAGTGGCTACAACCATACCATACCATTTTATTTATAGAACACTTAAAACAGTGACAAGGCCAACCAAAGTGCTGCACAAACAGACAAAAACAGACAACACATAAGCAACATACAAAATGAAGTAAAATCAGAATACAGACAAAAACGTTCTTCTTCTTCTTCTTCTTTCGGCTGTTCCCTCTTCAGGGGTCGACACAGCGAGTCATCCTCCTCCACCTCACTCTGTCCTCTGCATCCTCTGTCCTTATATCTCCTCTTTGTCTTTTTCCTGGCAGCTGCATTTCTAACATCCTTCTACCAATATACCCACTGTCCCTCCTCTGGACATGTCCAAACCATCTCAGTCTGGCCTCCCTAACTTTATCTCCCAGTTGTTCAACATGTGTTGTACCTCTGATGATCTCATTCCTGATCTTATCCATCCTTGTCACTCCTAAGGAGAACCTCAGCATCTTCATTTCTGCTACTTCCAGTTCTTTCTCCTGTCTTTTTGTCAATGCCACTGTCTCCAGACCATACAACATAGCTGGTCTCACCACTGTCTTGTAAACTTTTCCTTTGACCTTTGCTGACACCTTTTTGTCACAAATCACTCCTGAAACTTTTCTCCATCCGCTCCATCCTGCCTGGACTCTCTTCTTCACCTCTTTACCACATTCCCCATTTTCCTGGACAGTGGACCCCAAGTACTTGAAGTCCTGCACCTTTGTGACCTCTGCTCCTTGTAGCCTCACTGTTCCACTGGCCTCCCTCTCATTCACACACATGTACTCTGTCTTACTACGGCTGACTTTCATTCCTCTTCTTTCAAGTGCATACCTCCACCTCTCCAAGTTCTCTTCCACCTGTTCCCTGTTCTCACCACATATCACAATGTCATCTGCAAACATCATAGTCCATGGGGATTCCTGCCTGACCTCATCTGTTAGTCGGTCCATCACCAGAGCAAACAAGAAGGGGCTCAGAGCTGATCCTTGATGCACTCCCACCTCTGTGTGAAGCAAACAGGTTCAAACACAGATCATCTGGTGTTGGAAGCAGCAGAATAGTAGTGGGTTTTTAAACGGGATTTGAAAACCGAGAGGGAGGTGGCCTATCTGACAAGCAGTAACTCGTTCCAAAGTCTTGGGCCTGCTACAGAGAAGGCCCCGTCTCTTTAGTGCACAACGACAGAGTTTTAAACACAGACCCAAAACAAAAAGAGTGTTCCAGTGAAAAGAGGCATAGTTTCCATCTCCTACCTACAGAGGAAGAATTAAGAAGAATGTGTCTGAAAAATATGAACTTGAAGAGACCACCCAAAACACTGTGCCATTTCACTTGTTGACAAACGGCTGACAGAGGAAAACCTTCATCCCACTTTGTATCTGGACCACAATAAACCACCGGAGAAGAGACGCAGGATCCTCAGAAGAATTGAAAACAGCGATGAGAACATCAGGTATGGTTTTAAAGTGTTTGGAGGGCACAGCTTTATAGTATTTGTTTGTATTTCTCTGCAATTAACCCAAGCTCGTTGATGGAGGACTTCAAGTCTTTGGCTGGACTCTGTGTCTGCTTTAAGGTCAATAAGATTGTGTCCTACCTCTTTTGACACAACACCACCAACTTTATTACTGTGGAGATACTAATACACACAGCATTTCAGGTTGTTCATCGCTTCACCGTCAGAAGAACTGAGTCAATGAAGTAACTACCCATACAGTAAATATGCCAGTATAAGTAGCTAAATATACTAGTAGATGTAATCTGTGGCCACATCTTCAGGTCGTCTTCCATCCCTCGTCCTCAATATGCAGTGATAGGATTATATTGTCCTGTTTAAGCTCTGACAGGTGCTGTTCCTACATGTTTAAATCCACGACGCTGAGAAAAACTACATTAACTCGTACCGTTCGCACATAATACATAATCTCATTCCATCACATGTACCACATGTGGTGCGAATGACAATAAAGAATCTCTGACTCTGACATAAATAAATGCCGATTCTGGTCTGCGACGAAAGTCGTGCCCACAATTCATGCAAGGCAGGAGATAGGAATAAGGTGGATATGAGGCATAAAAATACAAAAAGTTACAAACTATGAATTCATATAATTTGACTTAACTCAGAAATCTCAATATGTCAGTTATTTACCTCCACTTAGATTATTTTATTTTACTCACTTCTTGATTTTAAGCAGACTTTTACAACTATAAATGAAACAGTAACATATGCAGTAAGAGCTTTTCTGTTGATATAAACTGGCTTTTCTAAATAAACATATGTTTAGTAGTGGTAAAAATATGAAATATAATTTTATTTCTATTTAAACTAATAGCAATTATTTCTGTCTGAGCAGTGTTTTATTATTTTCCATTTTTACTTCATTTAAGAACCTGAGTACTTTCTTCTAAGTTTTCTTTCAAGCATTTGAATGTAAAATTGTGGTAAACATGCAATTTGATTATTTTTTAATGCAAATTCTGAATAAAATAAAATAAAATTAACCATAGGCATGAAAAGGTTACTGAAATTAATGTATATCCAAAAGTTGAAAACTTTGACAAGTTTCTTGTGCAGCAGAAAATGCAGCAGACCGAGAGCGGCAAGCGTGATTCTAACCTTAATTTAAAACGCAAACGAGATTTTCTGACCGACTTTTCAAAGACGGCGTCGGCAGCCTCTCTGGTCGAGCAGATCTCGGCTCTGGAGAGCGGACGGTGTTGTGATGCTGTGAACAGTAGGTGACCTGAAATCCAAGACGGGAATTTAAAAAACCCGTCTCCCTCATTCCGACTGGGAAGTGTACTCAGCCACCACATTCCCGCAGGAGCTGCTCCGCACCAACGCTGGTGGAACTGGGCTGAAGAAGTGGAGCAGCTGAAGCTGCACGCCCAGCAGGACCGGCACTAAATCACTGTCCCCGACTATCACTATATTTCTTCTTGTTGCTATACGGAGGTTTTGGCTGGAGAGCTATTTTTGAGAACTGGAGCATGAGGGAGGAAAAAAAAAGATGTCAGTAGAAAAAAAATATATAAGATGGGAGGAAACTTTACAAGGGAAATATAAAAGAACACACATACGGTAGTCACATTCTTTAGATATTCTCCAAACCAAATGATAAAATGTGATATGGGGCTCTTTCTTTGCAATGTAAGATGATTGTCGTCTGCAAATAAATAATTTCTTTGAAGAGTTTGAGTCATTGCGGCCGTGGCGTAGTGGTAATGGCAGTCGTCCCCCAATCGGAAGGTTGGTGGTTCGAATCCCGGTTCCCCACACCATGTGTTGTTGTGTCCTTGGGCAAGACACTTAACCCCGAGTTGCTCCCGGTAGGACTGGAAAGCACCTTGCATGGTAGTCTGCCGCTACCGGTGTATGAATGTGTGTAGCATTCAATGTGTGTAGCGCTTTGAGATTTTCACTAATGAAAAGCGCGTTATAAATTGAATTCATTATTATTATTATTATTATTATTGTTTAGAGCTCATCATGGCACAGAAACGGCAGTGGTGAAAGTTACAAATAATATTCTCACGACCTCAGACAATGTACAGGTGTCTACACTGGTCCTGTTAGACCTCAGTGCTGCATTTAATACAGTTGATCATAATATTCTATTACAGAGACTTGAATATGATATTGGGATTAAAGGAACAGCTCAAAAATTATGTAAATTACATTTATTTGATATATTCCAATTTGTAAATGTAAATAATGAATCTTCTTCAGACACCAAAGTTAGTCATGGAGTTCCCCAGGGTTCCGTGCTTGGACCAATACTCTTTACCTTGTATATGCTTCCATTAGGTAAAGTTATTAAACAACATGGGATACATTTTCTTATACAGTTATATTTGTCTATGAAACCCAACGAATCCAATCAGCTACTTAAAATACAAGTACCAGAATGACCTTTAATTTGCTGCTTTTAGGCTTTAGGCTAGACTGCTGGAGGACAAACTGACTACATTTCCTCACTCTGCTGCTGTCTTCACTTGCTCTACTCCTGCTGTTTGTATTAGTAGTTAATTCTATCCTTAACACACCTTTTTATTTTTTACAATAGAAAAGAAAGAAGAAATACATTTATTTAAATTTTCTGAGTTAATTTCTACAAATTTATCCCACTATGTAAAATTTAGTTCAGTGAAATGATAGAGTGCAACAAAGTCACAGGACAGAGTTTTTAAATTGTCAAATTATCCTCTGTTCATCCATCATAAGAGACAATAATAACTCCCTATAACCACAGTTCTGAAACTGTGGTACAAGTACCACTGGCGGTTCCAGGTATTCCTCTAGTGCAGGGGTCTGCAACCTTTACGACCAAAAGAGCCATTTCTGCCCCTTCTTTCACTAAATTAAATGTCTAGAGCCACAAATCCAGCTACAATTGTCATTTTCAACTGGTGACCCATGGGCCTCTTTATGTTTGTTAGAGGGGGCTTTTCTGGCCAGTAGGCATGAACTTATGAAACTAAAAACATCCAATGAATGTTAACATTCATTGATATTTTTACATGTTGAGACAAAGGAAAAGACTGGATTCTAGCATCCATCCATCCATTATCTTTAATCCCTTCTTCCTTTTGGATTGAAGGTCGTCACTGGTGCCCATTTATGTGTTGTTTTTTTAATTGTGGAGAAATTGAGTACACTACTTTGAAGAAATAAAGCATAAAGTTAAAGTGAATATAATTTACTCTGTGTATTAGTACTAGTATCCACATATTTGCAAAGGAAATGACAGGATAATCCTAAAACTATACATTTTTTTGTTGTGGATATACAGTAACACCTTAAAAAAAATTCAGTTTTATGTTAATTTTGGTCACAGCTTGAAAGAGCCGCTGCAGAGGGACCAAAGAGCCACATGTGGCTCAAGAGCCGCAGGTTGCAGACCCCTGCTCTTGTATGTCAGTTTTATTGTTAAATATTTACAGGATAAAAACAGGCTGAGCTGTGATGTAAAGCTAAAACGTAGAGCAGTTCACCAAATTATGATCTTGGTTCTGTGAACCACGGCGACCATGCTAGCAGTAACTCAAACAGCACCAGCAAAATCTCTTTGAGCTACTGAAGGTGCAAAATGTTGAGAAATTTTACATCAAGACATTTGAAATTTGACTTGGGAAGAGCCAAGACCACAGTGAGCCCTGATTTTAGCTCAGAAAAACCCTTAAATAAGCATCTAAATTCATTATAACTCTGTCATTTTACGCTCAGCATTTAAAAACGCCCTGCACAAAAGCACTGAAGTAGAACTAAACTTGAGTTTTTGACGTCGGTCTGCAGAGCAGTTTTCTGAATAGCCTTCAGACGAAACTGATCAGATGGCAGCCGTCATTCAAACAGATGCATGGAAGTGCATTCTGGATGCATCAGTCAGCGTCCCCCTCCACCCGTACAGCAAAGGTCACTTTATGACTTTAGTAGTGCAGCTAGTGTCACGTGTCACCAAGCAGCCGACGTGTCACTGCGCCGCTGTTGTCAAATCGTCTGAATCCCGAGGCACGAAATGCCAGCGCCCGACGGATTAGCGGCGAGTCAGGAAGGTCACATTGAGCTCAGCTGGACAAAGAATGGAATATCGAAGGGTCTAAAAGACGTGGGAAATAAATATACGACCTTTACAAGGGTCAAGCCTCGGCCTGTTGACTTTGAAGGAAATCATCTGTAACTAGGCTGTAGTAAAAGAAAGACTCTTGAGGAGTCACGTCTGTCCGTCCATCCTTCAATCCATCCATCCATTATCTTTACCAGCTTCTTCCTTTTCGGGTTGCGGGCGTCACTGGTGCACATATCCAGCTATCAGGGTGCGAGAGGCGGGGGACCCCCTGGACAGGTCTCCAGTCCATCACAGGGACACAGAGACAAACGAGACAAACAACCATTCACTCTCTCACTCACCTAGAGAATTTAGAGTTACCAATCACCCGCTTCGGATATTATCAGTCCATTAAATGACCCCTATCATTTATTATCACCCTCATTCCTATCGTTCAGCATGACCCTACTGTACGTTTAAAGGTACGTTGTCACTGTTACAAGCGATGACAGCAGGCTCCGTCTTTAGCAATGTGTTAAACTTTTGAGTAAAGTGTTTTGGGTTAGGTTTAGGGTCTTGGTTAGGTTTAGGCACAAGGGTAACTGGGTTAGGTTTAGTGTTAGGTTGAGGAAAACTGTCACATAAGCTGAAAAAAACAAAAACGCTACACTTCCGGGTTGACGGAAACACGCTGCCTACTCACAGCGATTGTAACGCTGATAACGTTATGTTAAACATGCTAGTAGGTAGTAGGTTACCTATTCTCCGCTACGAATGGGGATGATAACAGTTGATCACGCTCATTCCATGGACTGACAACATCCGAACCCACTGTACCAATCAGTCTAACATGCATGTTTTTGGTCTGGGAGGGTGGACCGCACCGGAGTACCTGGAGAAAACCCACATGCACGGAGAGAACATGCAAACTCCACCCAGAAAGGCCCCCAGCTGGGATTTGGACCGACAAACTTCTCGCTGAGAGACTGCAGCTCTACCAGCTGCGCCACCACTCCACCCTTTTCTTCCAAATTTATCCAGGGGCGTCAGAGGTCCTAAAATACTCCGCAGTGAACCGAGGGAGGCAGCGAGCCACGGATGTCAGTGAAGCTACGATCTTGAAATGCCTTTGTGTGTGTATATGTGTGTAAAGGTGGGTGGGGGTGGACTACAGTAGTCTTGGGATTCTTTGAATATTTGTCATCTCTGATTACGTGCAGGGGTTGGACCTATGTATCAATTTCCTGCTGTGGGGAATTTACTTTGTGTTACATACTAGAGAGTAAGTGACCCCACCCCTATTAATATCAGGGGCAACACTTTTAGATTCCTTGTTTTAAAGTCTTTACTTCAGTTCTTTAATAAAAAAAAATTACAAAAGATATTTTAGTAATCTGATCTTTACATTTTGCCCACATGTCCTCTGAACCACCCTGGCACATCCTCAGTTCAGGACAAGATAACCGTCAATCATCAGCAGCAGCTGCTGATCTGTTGGATGCTCCAGCCACAGAAATGCTTAAAGTAAAACAAAACTCTTGAACTCAAAGGACTACAACCCTGCAGGGAATTCATTTTAACTTGTAAAGATGCTGCACATGTCTAATTGGACAGCGGCAGTTTCAACACAGCAACCATGATATAAACTCTTAAAATTATACAAAGTAAGTTGAATGGTTGCATTGTCTATTTATATTTTTATACTTTTCTCTGGACTTTAACCATTTACAGGTAGTCCCCGATTTACGAGCGCTCTGATCTACGAGGTTCCAGACTTACGAGCTGGCGAATTATTGGAAAAAACGCAAAAAATACTGAGTTTTCCTGTGTTTTTTCACCACAGTTCGTTAGCTAAACATGTGGACACACGTTTCCGATCATTTTTATGCACTCATAAGCAGTTTTTCGATGAAAAACGAGTGTTTGTAGTCGCGCTAGCAAAACCGTTCCAATTTACGAGCGAATTTCCGGACTTACGAGAAGCGTGGCGGCCGTTCCAAATTACGAGATTTCCGGTTTACGAGCGCCTCGTTGTAACGGATCTCGCTCGTAAATCGGGGACTACCTGTATTTGAAGCCATTTGCTCTTCATTGTTAACCAAACCGCACATTGTTTGTTGTATATTTAAATTAAAGAAAGAAAGAAAGTGCCTGGTCCACAACCTATAGCATATTTTCTTTGCATTTTTAGACTTAAACCCTATTTACACGGGATAAGTTTTACCTAGGGACCACGTGCCATTTGTAATAATTATGGAGATTGTCTGTGTTGTTAATCCCGTGCGAATTGGCCATGTCAGTAATTTGTAACGTAAAAATTCCCCTGCAAATTACCTACTATATTTTGCTGAACTCTGAGGTCCTGTGATAATACTAATCCAATGTACGGTAAATAGGCATCTCTGTGATTTGGACAGAAATGGGCAGGATCTGATACATAATTAGGCAGTTTTTGTTTTTGTTTACGCAAAATCGTTTGGAAAAACATAGAACAAGGCTGTTTTAAATGAACGCGCTGCTCACTTCGGCTTTTGATGATCCTGCTACTTCCTTCATCGCAGATGACAGCAGGTGATCAGCAAATCCATCTATCCGTTGTATTTACCCACTTCTTCTTTCTCGGGTGGCGGGGGTCGCTGGTGCACATTTCCAGCCATCACTGTGCGAGAGTCGGGGGACACCTGGACAGGTCGCAAGTGCATTTCAACCGGCGGGTCAGCGGACGCGCGCAGCCGGTGACAGGGTGTCCATCTGAGATTTTTTTTATTTTTTTTATTTTATTTTTTTAGATGGCCTCCCTTCTCACCTCACAGCCATCCTCTCACACCGATGTGATTTTTTTTAAAGAGAGAAAGGAAAGATAGAAAGTAAGACAACAAAACAACAAATATCCACAAAAAGAGCACAAGGCAAACACACCCAACCTCCGTCCGCAATCCTGCAAAGCACATGACAAAACACAGCAACAAAATACACATGCATAAAGACTAATAATATTCATGACCTTGCAGTAGATTTCCATAAATAAACATACCCATACCTACAAATATATATACATATACATTCATATCACATATCCATCTACATATCTGCATATGATATCTACATATACATCCCTGCATCCATTTGTGTGTGGCTGTGAACATGCATAAGTGAATAAGGTTCCTCCAATAGAACATTCAGTAGCGACCGTGAAGCATCAGAGATCCGCCCCCCCAAGGCCCGAGGCAGACGAAGGGGCGATCAAAGCCCAAGACCCCAAGAAGGACCCCGAGCCCAGAGTCCCCAGGGCCACCCGAACAGGACGAGCCACTCACCCTCTCCCCAGATCTGACCAAGGGGGAGAACCGGACGAGCTCCACCAGCGACTACACACAATGACCCCCGGGAGGCCAACAGCGACAAACCCACAGGCCCCCGCCGGAGCCCGTTGCAAGAGCCCGCTGCACTGACGTAGCCCCAGGCCCGGGCACCGAGGCCCGGGCACCAGGGACGCCCACCCCCCAGGCCCAGACCCGATAGGACCAGAGGACCCGAGCCCCACCAGACAGCCACCAGGCCGAGCCGACACACGCCCAAGCGCCCAACCCCTGAAAGCGACAACAAGGGCCCCCAGCACGCCCGCAGGCGTGTCCATCTGAGATTAACGCAACTTTTTTTAACCTCTTTAAATCATCCGGTCAGACCTGCCTCCTCCTCAGCAAGTAGATTAACACAATTTTATGCATTCTTATTTACTTTTCTTTATGCTGTATGATTCAAAAAGCCACATCACAGAAGCCTGAGCCCACGAGCACAATTATTTCGCAATGCACCAGGGATCTCTTCCACAGTCTGATTAACTGCTGTACTCTTCTTTCTTTCTCTTTCTTTCTTTCTCTTTCTTTCTTTCTTTCTTTCTTTCTTTCTTTCTTTCTTTCTTTCTTTCTTTCTTTCTTTCTTTCTTTCTTTCTTTCTTTCTTTCTTTCTTTCTTTCTTTTTTTTATCTATGGTCCACGGTACAGCGCAAAGAAAAAACAAGTTCACATTCTCTTAAATTTCATTTCTGGTACTGCAAAATTGGCAATATGGATATCAAGAAGGAACAAAATCAATCAGCAACAAACAGATGATGCTCGTGTTTTATTTGAAAGACTGGTAATTGCTCGAGTCCGTGTGGAATTTGAGTATTTTAAGTTGACAAAAAACATGGACGTCTTTGTTAATAAGTGGGGTATTAACAATGTTTTGTGTTCAGTGGATGACTCATGTTTAGTATTTACTTTTTGATTTTTAAAAAACTTTTACCATGTATGACAAAAAACATGGATGCCTTTGTTAATAAGTGGGGTATTAACAATATTTTGTGTTGAGTGGATGACTCATGTTTAGTATTTACTTTTTGATTTTTTAAAAACTTTTACCATGTTTGACAAAAAACATGGATGCCTTTGTTAATAAGTGGGGTATTAACAATGTTTTGTGCTCAGTGGATGACTCATGTTTAGTATTTACTTTGATTTCTTAACTTTTACCATGTTTTATCTGTATTGACTGTTGGAGTGTGAAATAAAAGACTTTTAAAACTCAAACTCTTTCTTTCTTTCTTTCTTTCTTTCTTTCTTTCTTTCTTTCTTTCTTTCTTTCTCTTTCTTTCTCTTTCTTTCTTTCTTTCTTTCTTCCTTCATCCTCTCAACATATAAACTTACTGCCTCCTACTTAACAAATAGATTAACACAATTTTATATTGTGCATTCATATTTAGTTTTATTTGTGCTTTATGATTTGTAAAACCGCATCAAAGTTCGAGACTGGACCGACCCGCACATTAGCACATTATTATGGACCGGCCCCGTCTGAATCGGGGTTGGGCTGGGCTCCGCGTTCGGGTATATATATTCAACCTTTATTTATACAGGTTAATCCCATTGAGCCTCGGAGACTCATTTACAAGAGAGACCTGATTTCTTTAACAAAGAGTGATGACAACAGTGGACAACGACAACAATAGACAATCATAAAAGAGGCATACACATTTAAATTTATTTATACATACATA
>JBBPBX010025366.1:0-10033 GCA_038048925.1 Garcialebias charrua | reverse complement strand
CTGCCGGGAGGTCCTGCGGGGAGGAGAGCTGCGGTCGTGCTGAAGATGTCGACGATTTGTGTCGTTTTTAAGGCCTCGCGTACCAACGCTCTGTCAAAACACCGGCGCCTCGCCGAGAATGTCAAGTGAGAAGGCATGAACGCTGCACGGCGTATGGTTTCCTGCAGATCAAACCTGATTAAAGCTAAATAAAGGCAGAGCGTTCCACGTTAAAGTTGAACTTTTCATCAGAATTGACGGAGTTGGGGCCTTTTCTGCGCAGGTAGATGTAGATTTACTATGGTGGCCATCTGAAATTGAGTTAAAGCCTAAAGATGAGCTGTAGATGTTCTCTAAAGGTTTCATTAAAATCTATCCAGTGGTTCATGAGATGTTTTGCCAACAAACAACCAGGGCTGACTCTGTTACTGTAATGCTAACAAGACAACCTCCATGGGGCCGGACATGGCAGAACTATTAACAAACTGGTAAAATATAACTTTCTCTGCATTCGATTCGTCTAAAAATCTAATATTTTATGTTTTAGTAATTTGGCATTATAAACGTAAAAGCTGATTTGATTGATAAAGTAATACCGAAGCATGTTATCTTCAAGTTCTGGCTCTGTGGTCGTCTAGGGTGTAGAGGCCCACAGAAATGGTTATGGTGGGCGGATTTGGCCCACGGGTCTTGAGTTTGACACATGCAATGTAGTGGTACTAAAAGTAGCAATAAATAAATATATGAAACACCAGTATGCAACGTATTTTACAGCAAAAGTGTCATCTAGTTTGTTATCTTTGGTTCCAAAGAACTGCAACAGTAATGTTCAAAATAATTTGTAAAGCACGATCAACAACAAATAGATAAAATAACTTTGGTGCATAAAAATAAATTAATTGTGCAAAAAACAGACAAAATAAAATAAAATAAAAAATAAAACGTCAAGGATATACTTATAAATAATATAAGTGAACAATTACTTGAAACCACATAAAATTGTTTAAAAAAATACATTTAAAGTTGAACAATTAGTTCTTAAAACTATATAAATGTATGCCACAATTTGCAAAAGCTGAACTTAAAATATAAAATAGGATAATAGAAATCATTACAAAAATAAATAAATAAATAAATAAATAAATAAATAAATAAATAAATAAATAAATAAATAAATAAATAAATAAATAATAATTCCACTTAGGGGGGCCCCTAGTGGCTTTTTTAGAAGAATATAAGCAGTTTTTATTTATTTATTATTATTCAGAGTGACAGATCCTAGCGCGTAGAGGGAGCGATTTTATCCACCTCCAGGTGCAATGGCAGATCGAGGGGGTTGCCAGTTGGGGCCTTGGCCTAATCTTTGGTCACCTCAGGGAACATCCCAATCATCTGAGGAAAATATACTTTAAAGCAAGCATAGTTTCCTCAAATGATGGTGGTGGTTAGTTTACATATAAACTGGTAGGCTGGTGGCTATCTTGACATGGCAACCCAATGTCTAGATGCAGCCACACACAAAAATGGAAGTTGGAACCTCACTTTTTATTTTTATTTTTTCCAGTTAGATTCACAACATGCGAGGACAGACAGAGGATATTTCCAATTCTCCCTTTGCGCTTTTCAATGGGAGATTTTTTAAATCTCTTTCTTTCAGCTGCTCTCTTCTTCAGCGGTCGCCACAGCAAAATAACTCGCACAAAGATTTGGCAATTGTTTTTACACCGGATGCCCTTCCTGACACAACCACATACCACCAAGCTACCACAGCCCTCTGTGTGGAGCAGAGGGCTGCCATCTAGGGCGCCCGGGGGGAGCAGATGGTGGGGGTTAAGGGCCCAGAGAGTGGGGCAAATGAGGGCGTAGGCAGGTGTGGGTGCTTCACCTTTTCCACCCACGTTTTGAAGTTGTCGGTCCAGGGAGTTGAACAGACGACCTTCCGATCACAGGCTCACCTTCTCTAACCTCAGCGCCACCACTCCCCTACTTGCGAGTAGCAATTTGAGTGTGTGTTGTGAATGAGTCTCGGCTACTACCACACCAAATTTTAACAAAACATCTGTTGATTTTACAGATATGGAAACTGGACCCACTCCATTTGAAACGTTTTCCAAAAAGACAGTTGTCCACACAAACGCAGAAACCAGCTCTCATCAGTCTTCCCCACAGACATCAAACACATTGAAATTCCTTCTTCATCAAGGTCATCTAACAGCTTCAGACAGAAGCAAACGCGCTAACAAGCTCCCGCATCAGCAGCGGCCGTGGTGCCCTGCAGTCGGACACGGGACCCCTGCACCGTCCCGGCACGTGACCTCTGACCTTCTGTGTTTTTCACGAGATGCGCTGTTTTCTGTCAAACGAGTGTCGGCTGAGCGTGACTGAATCAGCACCTCGACGCTACCGTGGTAAACTCGCAACAAAAAGATACAAAGATTTTTTGTTCTCTGCAACAATAGAAACGATTAACATTCCTTGAAGGGATATATGTCGCCCACTGATGGGCATTCAAGAGTTTTAAACCTTGAAAATAAAACTGTGGGATCAGCTGACATGTAAGCTCTAAAAATGCTCTCACAGCAACTACCACACCAAATTACAGTTACCATATTTTCCGGCCTATAAGTCGCAGTTTTTAAAAAAACTAATTTTCATGTCCTGCTACTTATGGGGCGAAGAAATATATTTATGGATTTTTTCCCATATTTTTAGACCAATTTTTGGCTGAGATATGACCTTTTCCATTCATTCTGATGGAAAAAAATGGAGCAGTACCACTTTCGGCCACTAAGGTCCACCGACCGTTGCCAGCTCATGTGTCCTAAAAAAGCCTCCTCTGCTCGTACTCACACTGTCGCAGCCCGGCCTCCTGAACTCTGGAGGTAGGTCTGAACTAGTGTTTGTTAGCAAAATAGCTCAAGAACCACATGGCAGATTTTGATGAAAGTTACAGAAAGTAATCACTGGATGGATATTTAAAAACCCATTAGCTGTAGGAGATGTTTGAGCTAAAATTCGATTTATTTATCATTTATTTTCACGACCGTTTGGAAGACTTCAAAGTGAAACAATTTAAATCCAACAGATTTGACCATTACGTGAATTTATTAAGGAAAGGTTTAAGCTCAGAAACACTTTTGCTATACAGGGAGTCCCCGACTTACGAGCGAGTTCCGTTAATACGAGGTTCTCGTAAGACGAAAATCTCATAAGTCCGTACATGTATAAAAAATTAATTTCTTACTTTGAGTGCATTTTCTCTCATCTCTTAGCTCCACCGCGTTACGTCCGAGGTCCCCAGCTTTCTGCAGCACCACGCTGTCCAATCTGTTTAAAGGAAGGACTGTTAGTACGCTAACTTCATACATTTGGAGCCAGAAAAATATTTAATAAACTTACCGAAAGCCGTTTCTCCGTGGTGTTTATTCATCCAAACAAGCTGCCCACGTTAGCTGTTGTTAGCCCCCACCAGATTAGGCCTGCTCTCGTTAGCGCTCGTTAGCATGTAGCACATCCAAAAAAGGCTGTCGGAGCCGCTTCTCCACGTTAGCTGGTGTCCATCCGACATCTTAGGCGAGCTCCCGGACATTGAGGCGAGCTCTATAAATATATATATATAAACAAAAAACAAATATATAAATATATATATTATTTTTATTTTATTTCATATTTTTATTAAATATGATAACCTCGTGAAGTTGGATCCTCGTAAGTCCAGACGCTCATAAATCGGGGACTACCTGATGCTAACAAATATATATTTTTAAGTGTTTATCTTGCAAAATTTTAAAGAAATGAAGCGTATCCGCTCGCTGCGTGTGCACGTAGCGAAACTACTTTTTAAATCCAGCTGATTTGACAGTTACGTGCATTTGTTAAGGATAGGTTAAGCTAAGACACATCTTTGCTATAATTTTCAGCAAACAAATACTGTAATTGTTTTTACCGTGTTAATCTTGTTAAAGTCTTTCTGTGCACGCTTCTGTGGCCTCCATATGTAGCAGGGCGGTGACGCGTAACATATGCGACGCGTCAGCGGTGACGCATAATAGATACGACGTATACGGAGGTGCGACACGTTTATGGATTTTTCCAATTTATTGGACAAATTGGACTAATGCGATTTATGGGGCGGAGCGACTTTTCAGCCGGAAATTACGGTAAATATGATTTGAGTTATCTTTGTAGTTTCTAAACTCACTTGGCTGTGGCGACCATCTTGAATTGGATCGAGCCCAAAAGTTGATCAGATATTCATCTGTTGATGGTTCAAAACACCAAAGTCCATGCGCAATAATCCAGGTATAAAATCCAACAATGTTCAGTCAGGTCATCTGGACGGTTTCTTTCTTTCTTTCTCTCTTTCTTTCTTTTTGTGCTGAGATGTTTCACCTTCCTTGTTGGATTTTATACCTGGATTATTGAGCATGGACTTTGGTGTTTTGAACCAGTTTGACATGACTGTCGACAAGGGAAAGGGCGGGCGCCGGAGGAAAGGGCGGGCCCCAGAAGCCATTTTAGCATCAACATAACTGTTTGGTTTTTTTCCACTTTGGAGAAGGATGTTGGTGGAGAATCAGTTTTGTTTGGTGTTTCTCAGACTGACCTGACTGAAAATTGTTTGATCTATTGATGATCTTCTGGAAATTTCATTCAAATTTGTTATATAATGTTAGCTATTTTGCTAACAGACAGCATTGATTGTAATAGTTCTAGTGTTTTAAACACAATTTTATTAAATGTAATACTTCATGCAGTCAGTTAGCTCTTAGAGTATGAGTTTGGGATCACTCTCAGCTACTACCACACCAAGTTTAAGCTAATAATCTGTAAAATGACATGTTTAAATCTGTTTTTATTGTTTTCTGTGGCAGCCATCTTGAATTTGTTTGACTCAGTTAATCAACTAGATAAACATTACTTATGTTGTCAGAGTTTCACAAAAATGTGTTTAGTGTAGATAAGATATTTTGCTAACAGTACAGACAAACACACGGAAATGCACAAAACATGATCAGATCTGCAAATCAAGAGCGCTGCAGTAGACAAAAAGAAAAATCATCATTGTGAATGTGAGCGTTAGCTTGTACACAAAGCTAGCAAAACTGAAGCTTATTTTTTTAAATGTCTATTTTAGTTAATTACTGCTGAAAGATATAATAAGAAAAGAATTCACACAGGGAAATACGGTTAAAGAACCAATTAAAGAAGCGTGACAAAGAGAAGAAAGAAGAAGTCGGGTGACATTTTTGTTTCTTCTGTCTTCTGGCAGCAACAGAGACAAGAAAGCAAAGATGTTTTCAGTCCTCAGACGTATAGTGTCATTAAACGTAGCTTTTTATAAGCTCGGGAATTCGTTGTGTTGTCAGAGCTGCTGCGTCTCAGAATAACTGTATTCTTACAAACAACAAACTAAGTGACACGAGAGCACCGAGACGTAATTTTCCTCTTTTTTAATATCAGGGCTCAGACGCGCAGTCGGTCCCACCAGGCTCTTCAGCTCCTTTTCCTAAAGCCCTTCAGACTCGGTTTTGATTATTCCTCCTCCAAATGTAATTGAATCAAACCAAAACTAAATGAAAAGTGAAAAAACAACATTAGACGACAGAGTTTGAGTAAACTCACTTTGCTTCGGTTTCTGTCCTAACAAGGACGTCTTTCAGCTCCAACACCAGACGTCAAATTTATTCTTCCCAACGGGTTTATGTCAAAACAACACCATGTCAGAAACTATTTGCTGCCGGCTATTTAAAATGATTTGAAGGACCAGTTTTGATTATTAGGCGGCGTGATGGCTCAGTTAGTAGAGCTGTTGCCTCTCAGTGAGCAGGTTGCTGGGTCAAATCCCGGTCCGGGGACCTTTCTGGGGTTTTCTTCGGGTACTCCGGTTTCCTCCCACAAACCAAAAACATGCTTGTTAGGCTCTAAATCAGGGGTGTCAACGTCAAATACACTGAGGGCCAAAAAAACAAATTTGCTACAAGCCAAGGGCCGGACTGGTTCAATGTTTATTATAAGGGGGTAATACTGTATAAGATTTTTTTTCTTCTTTCTGCACTATTTTCATTCAATGTTTTCTTTATGATGAATTTGTTTTATTTCGTCTCTTTTAAATGAATGAATAAATGAATGAATTAAATAAAATATGAAATAGCTTTACATCTGCTAAGTTCTTGGCATAAACCAACACAGACATGTTCCTGTTTTTAGTATTTTACATTGTTTTATAATGTAGCTGTTTATGTTTCTTTTTTTAAATACAGTTTTCTTGTGATTTTTAATTAATGTTTTTTATGATTGTTTACTGTTGTCTGCAAGTATCACGCTGTGAAATCCTTCATTTTCTACAGCTGACAGTTTGTCATTAATTAAGATGAAGTTTAGCAACTTCTCGGTGAACATTTGAGTTCCGTGGCTTCAGCGGTGTGTTTTTCTTGTTCAATACGGGGTGGGCGCTCTGATTTTGGTCAGCCGCTCTCCGCCTGTCCCTCCTACGAGACGGTCAGACAGACGGTAGGACTGAACGCAGCTGGCCGCGGTCGGTCTCCCCGTTTCGGTTCAGCGAGAGTGGCGTCCCGCTGAAGCCCCAGAGCTCGAATGTCCCAACGTAAAACTAACTTGGCCGCGGTTTAATGTGGCGTTATGGCTCTGCAGAAATTGCACGTTGCTGTCTTGCGGTGTTTAGTGTAAAATACTTCCACACAGCGGACATGTTACGATGAAAAGTTGGCTAGCTGTTAGCTAAAGTGCTACTCATTCAGTCCGCATGCTGTAGCTGGCTGCAAACTATGGAATGGATTTCCTGAATGTGACGTGAGGCGGGTCTTATTACTCTGGGTTCATGAGACACGACTCCGGATCGGATAAGCCCCATACTACTGTTACATTGTGGGGAATGTAGTGTTGGTGCGTGCAAAACACCAGCGGACGGCTGTGGCCTGTGGGCCATTTCTAATAGTAATTAAATATCATCCAGGGGGCCATAAATAATTAATTTGCGGGCCGGACCTTGACTTTGACATATGTGCTCTAGATTGGCCCTAGGTGTGAGAAAGAGAGTGGTTGTTTCTCTCTATGTGTCCCTGGGATGGACTGGAGACCTGTCCATGGTGTGCCCCGCCTCTCGCACAGTGACTGTTGGATACCAGTGACTCCCGTGACCTGGAAAAGAAGAAGCAGGTAAAAGATAATGGACGAATGAGCACCAGAAACTGTTTTCAGCAGGTAAATTGGGCTAGAGTTGCATTCAGGCCCAAAAAAATCCGACCCGGCCCCAGCCCGTAGCCATAATTTCTGAACCCCACCCGACCTGATGAATTAACAGTAATTACAGATCCGAACCCGAAAACCCCCAACATTTTTAATTAAGCTTTGACTGCTTATATAGTCAGCGGACACACGCGGCCAAGTAAAGGGGCAGAAGATCTGAGCTGTTTCTACCGGCAATCTGCATTATTCAGACATGGACCCTGCTTTGACATATCAGATATTTTGAGGTCTCACCTGTTTGGGTCATCGGCCGTGCGCGTCCACTGCGTGCAGCGGCTGAATGAACGTCAATTTGGGCTGATCGATCGCTGGCAGTGGTCCATCTTAATTGAACTTTTTACCTTTTTCAAGGCGGGTTAGCGTGTGGTCAAATGGCCGCGTTCGGCCGGTGAAAGTATGGCAAGTCATGTTGCCATATAATTGGATTGTCAGCCGCGCGCATCCACTGATGCAATCAAAAGCCCAACGCTGACCCGGCCCGCATATTAAGCACATTATTATGGCCCGGCCCTCATCTGGGTGGGGCAGGGCCAGGCTCCGGGTTAGAAATGACAGCTCTACTGTGGGCAACATATACAAGTAATCCCCGACTTACGAGCTCATCGACATACGAGGTTCCGGACTTACGAGCTCACTATCGAACAGTAAATTTGTAAAGAACACACAGAAAATACAGCACTTTTGAGTGTTTTTAGATGAAAGTGTATTACCGGTAGCTAACCGTTTGGAAACAAGTTTCTGAGCATGTTTATGAACTAGTATGAACGTTTGTGATGAAAAACGAGTGTTCGTAGTAGTTTTCTGACTTACGACCGAAAATCCAGACTTACGAGCAACACGTGTTTCGGGTTCCGACATACGAGATTTCGTGTTACGAGATAGTCGTAGGAACAGAACTCGCTCGTAAGTCGGGGGTTACCTGTACTGTCTTTAAACCTACCAGTATTCATCTTTCAACTTTTGAACTGGTTGTGTTACGATCAAAACAATTTGATGGCGCCAGATAGTGCGCTGTCCATAACTGCACCGGCTCCCCATGCATGCCCCCGTATCACCCCACCCATGACTCCTGTCACAACCCAACTGAACAAGGTGCTTCGAGGAGGGATAGTATCCTGTGATGTGATGGACCAGGGGTCCTTATCAGGGTCCGAGTCTGGGGTTAAAGGCCAAGATTTATATGGTCAGGGTTATAAATCAAATTTGGGATCAGAGGGTTAGGTTTAAGATCAAAGGCCAACTTCTGCGTAAATGTATGTTAAATGCACACCCACTGGTCACTTCCTGGTGAATGAACTGGTTGTGTTAGGGTTAGGGTTGAATGTCATTAGTTGCTGCAGGGATTTGGTTGCAACAACAAGGCAACTCGGGAAGTAACAACATGAATATAAAAGCTTAAATTCTTGACAGAAGAGCTTTGGATGAACAGATGGGTTCATGTTATATTGGACTGCATGCCTCAGAAATGAGTTGTCTCATAGCAAGGAGGTTGCAGGTTCAAAAATCGGTGGCTCCTGTGTAGAGTTTGGATGTTCATCCTGTCCATCCGTGGGTTTTCTTTTCTCCAGGCGCTCTTTTCCGCCTACAGACCAAAAACATCAGGGCCTGTTTGACTGACAGCTAATTGTCACTTGGTGTGAGTGAGGGTGTGAATTTGTGTCTTTATGTGGCCTTCATGGACATCCCGTATATCATAATACTAGACTTTTTACAAGGCCCAGAATGCTAAAGGTGGAAGAAAAATGGCATCCCCAGAGTCTCCAGGTTCAGGATTTAAGTCTTGCCCCTCCACAAAACATTGACTTTGATAAAGTCAAATAAAATACCTCAGATCATTTTTCATGTGTTGACTCGTTGATTCACATTTTCATTATTAACATGTCAACATGTTTCACAGTAATCAGTTATTTACTGCCTAAATGTATGGTGATGTAACACCATAATGGTAAATGGTAAATGGAGCTTATTTATATAGCGCCTTCCAGCCCCCTCTGAGGAGCCCCAAAGCGCTTTACAATATGAGCCATCTACCCATTCATACACACATTCATACACCGTTAGTGGTAGCCTGCCTTGTAGGGCGCTATCCAGACCTACCGGGAGCAACTCGGGGTTAAGTGTCTTGCCCAGGGACACAACGACACATGGTGTGCGGATGTGGGACTCGAACCTCCGACCTTCCGATTGGGGGTCGACTGCCATTACCACTGTGCCACGGCCGCCCCATAATGTGTGCGAGGGAGTAGCTGGAACTCAAAGCCTCACATTCCTGGTGTGTAGAGTCCGGTCCCTAACAGTACAGTACTGGGCAGGTCCTGTAATCTGGGTCCTCCTGGCTTCACTTCTCAACAACAAGCGGAGGTGGGGAGACGCGGACCAGTTTTATAACACATGTTGACGATGGTCCTGGGAAGGACCTTCTGGCTCACATGACTGAAGAAAATGATGGACGTTTCTGTGTTTCATATACTGTAATTTTCAGACTATAAGGCACGCTTAAAATCCTTTAATTTTATCAACAGTGAGCCTTATAATCCGCTGCACTTTATGTATTAATTCTGGTTGTGCTTATTGACTTTGAACTGATTTTATGTTGTACACGGTGTTCAAAAATCTGTCAAAATGTTTTAGTTTTGCTTAATGCACCTTATAATCCGATGCACCTTTTAGTCTGAAAAATACGGTAAGCATTTTTTTATTGAAATCACGGCAATGCAGCCAATGCAAAACAAAAAAACAGCATAATTTTATTGCTACGTATACAGTTTTTAATGCTGTTGTTGTT
>JBBPBX010025365.1:0-38936 GCA_038048925.1 Garcialebias charrua | reverse complement strand
CATACCATACCAACTTTATTTCTAAAGCACTTTATACAACCGTAGGACCAAAGTGCTGTACACAAACATAAAATACAGTACAAAAACATAAAATAGAAAGGTCAGGTATAACAACAACACTTAAAATAATAAAATTTTACACAATAAAACAAAATCAAACATCTCGGATTGCGCCAAAAGCCAAAGAAAAAAGATAAGTTTTAAGAAGAGACTTAAAAACAGCAAGGGAAGAGGCCTGTCTTATGTCACTCGGAAGATCATTCCAGAGTTTAGGGGCAATCACAGAAAAAGCACGGTCACCTCTGAGCTTAAGCTTAGTTTTCAGGATCTTCAGAAACTGCTGGTCAGCTGATCTGAGAGAACGGGAAGGAGTGTAAATATGTAGCAGCTCAGTCAAGTAAGGAGCAGGGACGTGCAGAGACCACTAAAGGGGCAGGTGCTCAAAAAAAAAAGGGGCACATCTAACTGCATTTTAGGACAGAATATTAACAAAGTCACATAGCTTTCAGAGTTAAATAAACAATGATAAATTACAAAATTGTGAGATATACTATCAAAGCTTAGGAAAACCTCTACATAGAACATACAACTATCCATATGTAAAATATTTTATTAGTAATTTCTTTCTGCAGGTCTACTTTGTTATAGGAAAGTATTGCAATATTCAAACCTGCGATTTAGCAAGATATGTAAATCAGAGCTACACCACCAGATATATTTTGTCTTTACAGAATTACACTATTAAAAATATAAACAAGGGCACAATGCAACTTTTTAGTGTACTGTAATCTATAAAAGAAAGAGCTGCCTGGTTTGCTACACTTGCAGTGGAGATGAAGATGGTCCATTCAGAAAAGCAGAGCTGCATCAAACTTTAATGTGGAACTGCAGAAGAAAACTAAACAAAAGCAAAAATTGAATTGTTAATGCATGTCACCATGAGAAAAGCCTACTGAGACTAACTGACCACCAAAATTTAGACCTATATCTCTATTTGTGTCTTAGTGTATTTGTAAGTACCTATATACATTTTCTTCAATCTTTCCTCTTCTTTTTTTCTTGTCAGTTTCTCTTTTTTCCTCATTGTCTCATCTTCTCTGTGTTGAGTGGAGGCCAATGTCTCTTATTTATTTCGGTCTCTTGCCTTTCTTTTTTCCCCCAAACTGAATCTAAGATCCAAAATCTTCTTTTCCATCATGGTGAACTGTTTAAAAACAAACTTCCAACTTTTAAGCATTTTTGCCATTTTTGTTCTCTTCTTATTTATTTATTTTTATTCATTTTATTTTATTTATTCATTTCAGATTTAAAACACATAGACAATTTACAAACACATGAAAGAAAAAAACAAGATATAAAATGAAAGGTAGTAGAAGAAGAAAAAAATCTTATCATATCTGCCCCTTCTTAAAACAACTGTGTAGCAGCAGTTTTCTTTCTGTTGGTCATGTCTCGAAAAATGTCAATGACCTCAGTGAGGTCATTGACATTTTTTGCAATTATGTTGCTAATTATTTGCAAAACAAACTTATTTGCGCATGTCAGAAATCTTTGCTTGCTATTCTAAGTTTTGTTTGTCATTCAAAGTTTTGCTTGCAATTCTCACATGACGTTGTGGGCAGAGCCTAAAATCGCAACAAAAGATTTCTGATGTGTGCAAATAAAAGTTTATGTTTTGCAAATAACTTTTTAAGTTCACGAGAGAAAAATTAGCTACTGTATTTACCTAACGCTAGAATAAATGCAATGTACATTATGCAGCAAAGGAAGTTAGAAGATTGGACATATATCCATTATGGAGAGATGATAGGTTTTGGATGGGCGATGTGCTCCTTATTGCATAAGCCAGGGGTGTCAAAGTCAAATACATGGAGGGCCAAAAAAACAAATTTGCTACAAGCGAAGGGCCGGACTGGTTCAATGTTTATTTTAAGGGGGTGATATAAGATTTTTTTTCTTCTTCTTTTTGCACTCTTTTCATTCAATGTTTTCTTTTTTATTAATTTGTTTTATTTTGTCTCTTTTAAATTAATGAATAAATGGATTAAATAAAATATTAAATAGCTTTACATCTGTTAAGTTCTTGGCATAAACCAACACAGACAGACATGTTCCTGCTTTTAGTATTTTACATTGTTTTATAATGTAAATGTTTATGTTTCGTTTTTTAACATAGTTTTCTTGTGATTTTTAATTAATATGCTTTTTTATGATTGTTTACTGTTGGCTGCAAGTATCAAGCTGCGAAATCCTTCATTTTTCTACAGCTGATAGCTGTTGGTCATTAATTATGATGAAGTTTAGCAACTTCTCGGTGAACATTTGAGCTCCGTGGCTTCAGCGGTGTGTTTTTATTGTTCAATCCGGGGCGGGCGCTCTGATTTCGGTCAGTCGCTCTCTGCCTGTCCTTCCTATGAGACAGTCAGACAGCGGGTCGGACTGGACGCAGCTGTCTGCGGTCGGTCTCCCTGTTTCGGTTCAGTGAGAGTGGCGTCCCGCTAAGGCCCCGGAGCTCGAATGTCCAACATAAAACTAACTTGACCGCAGTTTATTGTGGCGCTATGGCTCTGCAGACATTGCACGTTGCTGTCTTGTGGTGTTTAGTGTAAAATACTTCCACACAGCGGACATGTTACTATGAAAAGTTGGCTAGCTGTTAGCTAAAGTGCTACTCACTCAGTCCACACGCTGTAGCTGGCTGCAAACTGAAAGGGATTTGCTGAATAGTAGTAGTAGGGGTGGGGCCATGCCCCCCCAATGGCAATGCCCCCACTGACCCTAATGTGAATGTGAGGCAGGTCTTATTACTCTGGGTTCATGAGACACAACTCCAGATCGGATTGGCCCCACCCCTACTACTACTGTTGCATTGTGGGGAATGTAGTGTTGGTACGTGACCGGAGGGCTTATTATGTTGTTTTTCTTGCAAAATACAAAAATAATAATAATAAAATAAAATAAATAATTTTAGTATGTTATTATGTGTCAGAGGAGGGCTTAGGAATAGGAAATTAAAAAAAAAAATTTTTTTTTTTTTTTTTGCCCAAAAGGGCACTTGGGGGCAAGGAGCAAAAGGGGCAGGTGCTCAAGCCCCCATAGCCCCCCCCCTCTGCACGTCCCTGGACAAAATATTAACACATCACGTTTTTGACAAGCCCCCAATAAATGTGAACAGCAGAACTGTCCAACCAACCAAGCACCATCGGTGTATCAGCTGTGCACCACATAGAACATACAAAAAATATAGCTCACAGCTATATGCAGCTTTCACAACCACTGTGTTTCAACAAACTTCCCTAAACTAGCTCATTCATTCATATCCCGGACGAGCAGCCATTCTATATGTTACGACCCGTAGGACCAAAACATATAAAGTGGACACTGGACACAGAAAAAGAATTAAACAAAAGTTTATTGAACTAAAAACTAAGTGACTCTAGGCTGGCAAGGTCCTCCCAGGCTTCTCCCACCAGGTCTGGAGCGTCTTCTCCTGGCTCAGCATCCTTAAAGGAAACTAAATAATAATAAGGAAAGTTCAACTGAAAGGTAGACCGGTGAGTCTGGCCAAAAACAACAAAACGCCACCCAGGCAAACCCAACCTTATACAGGGCCGTCAAATTTCCACAGGCGACGATCTGCCTCAGAAAAAGTCCCTCTAAACAAATAAAAACAAAAACTGGACTACTCACCAGGTCATCAAAGTACCAAATTAATGAAAAAGGAAAAAGGTAACAGTCTCCCTCACTGTTCATAACAGCGGCCCTGTAGACAGACACAAAAAAAACAGCTCTACAAGCTTTAAGCTAAACCCACTTGAGCCTCAGGGCTCAAGTCCTCACCTCACAGGTAACCTAGAGTGCAAATAAACACTAACAGTGCTCACACCCACACTCTCAGGGTTAAACCAGAGTCCTCATGAGCTCACCAGCTCACTTACAATCACAGCTCTAGTTTACACCAGAGCTGCCACATGAGCAATCCTTGCTCCACACGTGCTATGAGTCAGCACCAGAACTAATGAGTCTTAACTCAAAACACAACTCCCTTTTAGGAGTACTCACCAAATGACCAGAGTGGACAGAGAACATCACTGGTCCCACAATCTGTTTCACAGATAACTCCATAGAAGCTCAGCTCAGCTTCTCCATTTCATGTAGCAAACCCCTGTTTCTTGCATCAAACCTCTGTGCTCTTCAGACCACAGCCTACAACTTATGAAGGGAGGAGTCACAACCAATGTGTTGAGAGGATCTGTTTTGGTTACCTTAGTTTTGCATCTCTGCTTTTTGCAGATGATGTAGTCCTATTGGCTTCATCAGGTTGTGAACTACGGCTTTCGCTGGAGCAGTTCGCAGACGAGTGTGACACAACTGGGATAAGGATCAGTTCATCCAAATCTAACACTATGGTCTTGAGCTGGAAAAGGGTAGAGTGCCCTCTCTGGGTTGGGGAGGAGCTCCTGCCATAAGTGAAGGAGTTTAAGTATCTTGGGGGCTTGTTCTGGAATGAGGGAAAAATGGAGCAAGAGATCAATAGGCGGATAGGTGTGGCATCAGCAGTTAAGTGGTGAAGAGAGAGCTGAGTCGAAAGGCAAAGCTCTCAATTTACCAGTTGATCTACGTTCCAACCCTCATCTATGGTCATGAGCTTTGGGTTGTGACCGAAAGAACAAGATCTTGGATACAAGCGGCCAAAATGAGTTTTCTCTGCAGGGTGTCTGGGCACTCCCATAGAGATGATGTGAGAAACTCGATCATCTAAGAGGGACTTAGAGTAGAGCCACTGCTTCTCCACGTTGAGAGGAGCCAGTTGAGGTGGCTTGGGCATCTGGTTCCTGGACGCCTCCCTGATGAGGTGTTCCGGATATGTCCCACCAAGAGGAGACAAAGAGGAAGACCCAGGGCATGCTAGATGGACTATTGCCCCTTTTCCATTAGTACCGGTACGGCCCAACTGGACCAGACTTGGCCTGGTTCTGAGGCTTTTCTATTAGTATCGGTACTTAAGAACTGTTACTATTTTCAGAACCCTCTGCTCTGTGGTTCTAACCCGAACGAGTAGGTACTAAAACGTGACATCAGAACATTGTCGGCCCCTGATTGGTCGGGGACGGAGTCACTGGATCTTCCAGAAACTTTTCAAAACATTGAGCCGCCATTTGCAATTTCTCGGACCAAAGCAACTGCTGGACCTATTTTAAAGATTTTAAAAACAATAATGACTACACCTTGGTCTAATGCTGACATGCTGGTATTTTTTTGTGCTTGGTGATCAACAACAAAATTCAGAGCAAGCTGGATGGAGCTCTGCTGGTCTCACTCGCTCCTCTGCCCATGAGTCTCGGAGCCAAGCCGGCAGGGCGCCATCTCTCTGGCTCTGTGTTCTGCTGGTTCTGAGGCTCCCGGGGAAAAGGAACAGGTAAGACGAGCAAAGCTGGTCATAAATAAAAAAACATATATTTTTTTAGCGTTCAAGATTAAAATAATAAAATAAACGGTGCCAGCATTATCATAAAATCCTGTTTTTGCTTTTATAACTATCTGTTAAAGTTCTCTTTTTTTCTCCAGAAAGTAAGACTACAAAATACAATAAATATACACAAAGAGAGTGTAATGCAAATACACCCTACCGCTGTCTGTAAACCTGCAAAGAACATAACTGAACACAGCAACAAAATACATATGTATAAAAGACTTAGAATATTCATGGCTTTGTAGTAGATTTCTATAAATATATATACCTGTACCTACATATATATATATATATACATACAGGAAGCCCTCAAGTTGCGTCAGGGATTGGAACCTACGTGTGTGACTTAGGTCGATGTTGTCGTACCTCGCGGACCAAAAACACCTGCCTGTCGTAGGTCCGCGTTTCTGACATAGGTCGCGGCTATACCGCTAACGGAGCGTTGCACACATATTTAATGGCATGAGACTGAACAAGCAGACATACTAGGCCATGAACATGCACAGAACTGTACAGTAAATGAATACAGTACTGTACAATAAATAAAAAATATAATGTCTTACTTTGAGCTGGTCAAAGCCTGCCTTCGTCTTTTAGCATCAGCTCGGGTGCGAGCTCCCCCAGCTTCCTTACGCTCCACACGCACACACGTGGTCAAAACTGTTTAAAAGAATGACTGTTAGCTTCTTAACTTCATACATTTGGAGCCAGAAAAAAAAAAAACTTACTGAAAGCCGTTTCTCCGCGATGTTCCTCCATCCAAAACAACTGCTCGGCGTTAGCTACGGTTAGGCCCCGCCATTAGCAGCACTGGTTAGCATGTCAGTTCATTCAAAAAGGCTGTCGGCTTTGTATCTCCGCGTTAGCTCGGTGTCCCCCGACTGCCAGGCGGACATTTGCGGCGAGCTCCCGGCCGCAGATGGCCCCTCCGCGGCATGTCGGCTCGGTGTCTTCGCCTGTGTTAGCTGCTCTGTTAGCTGCTGTCGTTAGCATGTCGGGCGGCGTTGTTGGAGCGATCACGGGGCGATCGGCGGCTGCTCCTCCGGGCCTGAGACGTCCACAGAGTTGACCGAGTGTTTCCAGCAAATTTATCCGTATGAGGCAACCCTGAACGGACACACGGTCCTCTAAAGCCAGCTGACAGGAGCGTCTAGAGCTCCATTGACCGCAGTAGACAATTGTAAAATGGCGACCGGAAACGACCGGAAGTTGCGTAAATACGATCAAATTGTAATAAAAACGTAATATTAATAATTATACTTTATTTATAAAGCCATTTAAAACAACCACAGCTGCAACAAAGTGCTATACACATGAAATTAATAACATAAAAAAAAAAAATAATAATAATAATATTTTTTTTTTTTTTTTAATCATATTTTTATTAAATATGATAAAATCGTAAGTCTGAGTTGCCGTAGGTCGCGGGTGACGTAGGTCGAGGGTTTGCTGTATATACATATACTGTACATGCATATGCAGTCACATACACATCTACATATATACATACTATGCCTCATATACATCCCTACATCTATTTGTGTGTGGTTGTGAGGATGCATAAGTGTATAAGGCTTCTCTAATAGAACATTCAATAGTGACCGTGAAGCATCAGAGACCCGACCCCAAAGACCCGAGGCAGACAAAGGGGGGAACAGAGCCCAAGACCTCAAGAGGCACTCTGAGCGCAGACCCCCCAGGGTCACCCAAACGGGACGAACCACTCACCCACCCCCAGATCCGACCTTAGGGGAGAACCGGAAGAGCCCCACCAGTGACTACACACAATGACACCCCGGGGCCAACATTGACATACTCATAGGCTCCCGCCGGAACCCGTTGCACCGATGTAGCCCCAGGCTTAGGCACCAAGGCCCGGGCACCGAGGACGCACACCCCTCAGGCCCAGGTCCAACAGGACCAGAGGACCTGAGATCTACCAGGCAGGTGATTGCTGCACCTGGTGATGAGCGGCTGAGGTCTGAGGAGAGCTGTGCTGCATGTTTCATGGCAAGATATAGGTGTAGCCGGACGGGTGTTGATAAAAATAGGGAATTTTAGTTTAAAAAATAAATAAATAATTTTTAATAAAAAAATGAATTTGGTTAAAAACTTTACTAAAAGTTACCCTTAAGGCACATAGACCCGTTGCAGATGAGGCATGAGACAGATTCACACACTGGCACCAATTAGATTGCACAATTGTTTAATTTAAAAATAGAGTTAAAAAGCATGCACACTTTAAAAAGACAATTATGACTCCAAACAACAATAAAAATGCAATACTCTAAAAACAGGACAATCTCACACACAAAATCATACACCAGAGTTAATGTCACCGCCTGAGAGATGCTCAATCAGTCAAGCAGCAGTAGCCCAGAGTCCACCCTGGTAGGATCCGTCGTACCAGCAGAGACGTCACTCAAGCAGACACCTGTACATTTCGTTTAGTCCGAGCTGGGCATCGATCGGCTCAGCTCAGCCCGCAGGACGCACGCCGTCCAGACAGCGGGCACCAACACGGCGACAGGACCAGTTGATGGACGACTCAAATGGAGGATAGAAACCAGTCGGGACAGCAGGTAAACGAACACCAGAGGACAAACAGCAGGCAGATGGACGCCAAGGACAAACGGCAGCAGCTACCAAACATAAATATTAATTAAAATCTGAATGTGTAAAAGAACAGAAAAACTGGCGCTTCACTACTCACCTTGTTCCACCTCAACAGGAGAGGGAAACAGGAAACTCATACATTTGGTCGCAAGAACAATGGATCATCGCGACCCTGCACCTCAATGCTAGCGCGACACAGCCAGCATGGATGACGTGTCAACTAATGAGGACTACTCCTTTTTATACCGGAAGTAGCCCCAGACCCACCAATCGCATCTCCGCATGTGTGATGCATTTAATGACCGCAGGTCATCCTGCCACATTGGTAAACCAAACAATTTCGATTAAAATTCAGGTAAGCCAATATATTTAAATTATATTTAAATAAAAACATAAAAATACTATTCGTATTAACCTGTGCCTCTTGTTTAAAATAAACAAAACTGGACGAAGAGACCGTGAGGGATTTGGAGGAATATCTGGACGCGTGTTTTGACAGCTTTGTGATAGGTAAAACACAGGGAAACTCCACACCCACACCCGCACACACGTCAAAACGCACGCGCTTGGGGAGCTCACCTGGTACTTCCACATCTCCTGAAAAGAGCTTTACGGAGGTGTTGGAGTCTATTGATAACAAGCTAACTAGCTTAAACGCGAGATTGGCTTTAGTTGAGATTCTCCACAAAGAATTCTCTACACTCGGAGAATCCTTAGAATTCAGCCAGGCTCAGGTGACGGCTGAGGAGAACAGAGCGCTAAGGGGTGATGTGAAACAGCTGACAGAGGAAGTGGCACAGATTTCAGTCGACAACAGGAAATTCAAAGAGTCTATTCTCGATCTACAAAGTCGAAGCATGAGAGATAATATTGTTTTTTTTCTGGGATGGATCATCGCGACCCTGCACCTCAATGCTAGCGCGACACAGCCAGCACGGATGAATGATGACAGATGAAGACGCGGAAGTTACTATCCGTGACTTCATTCAACGCGAGCTGAAACTCCCGAACGAAACGGTAAGCTCGATCACATTCCATCGTGTTCACCGGCTTGGATCTAAAAAATCAGATAACAAGCATTCCCGACCGATTGTCGCTAAGTTTGAACATTATAAGCAGAAAATATAGGTCATAAAACAAGGCAGAGAGTTACGAGGGAAAAACTACAGCGTAAATGATCAATATCCCAAAGAGATCCTGGATCGGAGACGCGTTCTATTTCCAATAAGAAAAAAGTTTATTTCTGAAGGAAAGAGAGCGACAGTGTCTGTTGACAGGCTTTATGTAAATAGACAGTTGTACAGGGAACGGGACGTGACTCCGTGGCTTTATTAAGAGGATCAATGACAGGTTAGTTTGGAGCAGGGCTGTTCAACATACGGCCCGTAGGCCAAGTCAGGCCCGCTGGTGAACTAAATGGTCCATTAGTGGGTACAATTTAAAAATAAACATAACAAAAAATATATATACAGTATATATATCATAGCTTTCATTATAAAACAAAGCTATTTAATGATAAGAGGTACTGATAAATTAATCTTGAACGCTTGGCTTTAAGTGATTGTGGCTCGTGGGCGGTTTAGTTGAGTAGTCGTGGTCTAATGCTTGTTACACTGTAGGTGAATTAACTGGTGTTTGTAAATGAAATTTAAAGCACAGCTCGGTGTCTGCACTGGTGAAGGTGAACAATGTCACAGCGGTTGTTTGTTTTTGTTGTTTTTTGCCTGTTTGTTTTTCTTTTAATTTTATGTTTTCTGTCTCTTTCTTTTGTCTTGTCCATATCTTTTATTAGCACACAGGCACAAGGGCAGATATACACCCATGTCAATCCACACAAATACCTCATAAATAAATATAACAAGGATGTATCCTCAAGAACTACACTTAGATTATTTCTTAATGATAAATAATCAACCCTCAAAGATTATGTTTTTACCTGGGTGTTTTGTTATTTTTTATATTTGTGATGATGGGTGTGGTTTATCTATATTCTCACAATCGCAGGTATGGGCACTTTAAGGTTTGTCACATGGAATATTAATGGAGCCGGTAGTCAACATAAAAAATATAGAATATTTAACAAGATTAAAAGATTAAAGGCAAATGTTGTTACTCCAGGAAATTCATAGATTACCATCAACTGTGAATGAGCTAAAATCTGCTGAGTTTCCTGATGTATTTTCAGCCTGCTATAATTCGAGACAGAGGGGGGTAGCAATACTAACACATAAAAATGTTAACTTCACAATATTAGACACAATTATAGATCCTCACGGTAGATATATAATATTAAAATTATCCATACTCAGTCAAAAATATTGTATTGTTAGTGTATATGGGCCAAATGTGGACAACACCATTTTTTTCATGATCTCTTTTCTATTCTATCAAATCACATGGACTGCACAATGGTAATGGGAGGTGACCTTAACTTGGGTTTAGATGATAAAATGGACAGGCTAAATACAGTAGGAGCTTAACGAGGCTGGCAATCCATAAATATAGTAAAACAGTACATGAGTGATTATGGACTCTGCGATACATGGCATTCTCTTCACCCTGATAGCAGAGAATATTCTTTCTTCTCACACGTGTATAAATCTTATTCTCTATGATTCTCTATCAAATTCTCTATGATTGTTTCATAGTAAGCAATTCATTGCTGACTAACATTTCAGACACTAAGATACACCCTATTGTTGTCAGCGATCTTGCACCAGTTACATTAAATTTAGCTAATAATAAAGAAAACCCCAAAAATATAAATTGGAGATTAAATACCTCACTGTTAAAAGACGAAGAATTTATACAATATTTTAAAAATGAATGGACGCTGTATTTGGAGTTTAATGATTTGCCAGGAACATCAGCATGTACACTCTGGGAGGCTGGGAAGACAGTTATGAGAGGAAAAATAATATCCTATTCAACAAATAAAAAGAAAAAAGAAAATAAACGTATTGAGGAATTAGAGAAATCCATAACATTACTAGAAGGTATACAAGGAGAAGATATACAAAACAAACTATGCAAGACAAAGTTAGATCTAAATGAATTTATTGATAAAAAGAACAAATTTGGCAGGGTTTACTCCAGAGGCAGGTAAGAACCCAATTGTGCAAGCAGGGACTCGGACTCAGAAAATATAAAGAAACACTTTAATGGTGAATAAACAAAATCAAAGAGCTGCGTGGCAGCAAAACTTACATAGACCTGGGAGGGACGTGACATGGAAGACCTAACGACGACGCGACAAAAACAGACTGGCAGACAGAGTATATATACACAGACAGGGCAAGAGACACAGGTGGAAATAATAGACTGATTGGAGTAACATTAGGGAAGCCATCCTGGAGCCAGAGAACTACCTAAAACCTGTAACATAAATAGACTGTGACATGAACAACTAAACTGGAGCAGGGAACCTGAATAAACTAAAACATGCAAACCTACAACAAAAACTGGAGCAAGGGAAACTAAATAAAACTAGCAGATGACTGACAAGAAACTAAACTGAGTAAACATGGAGAACAAACAAAAGGTGCCCACTAGATGGCGCCATATCCTCACAGTACCCCCCCTCAAAGACGCCCCCCGGCGTCCCCAAGAACCCCCCCCAAAAAAGACACGGGCGGGCAGAAGGAGGAACCGCAAGGACGGCGGGCCCAAACACAAACAGACAAGGACAAAAAACCAAGACACGGGCTAAACATAGAACAAGAACACAATAACGTCCAGACGGGCAGCGGCCCATCCTCCAGGCAGGAGACGGTCAGGCGGTCGGCCGGGGTGTCGCCCGTCAGGCAGGAGACGGTCAGGCGGTCGGCCGGGGTGTCGCCCGTCAGGCAGGAGACGGTCAGGCGGTCGGCCGGGGTGTCGCCCGTCAGGCAGGAGACGGTCAGGCGGTCGGCCGGGGTGCCGCCCGTCAGACAGGAGCCTCCGTGGGCGACGAGGCCCCAGGACAGTCGTAGACGAAGGTAGGACTCTCCAGGGTCCACCCAAAACAGGAGCTCCCTCATGCGGCGCAGTGGCGCAAAGCCACGAGACGTCAGAAGAGGAGTCGAGCGGCGTTGAGACCACCTCGAGCGGCGTCGAGACCACCTCGAGCGGCGTCGAGACCTCCTCGAGCGGCGTCGAGACCTCCTCGAGCGGCGTCGAGATCTCCTCGAGCGGCGTCGAGACGTCGAGCGTTAGGACCTCGAGCATTGAGATGATTTCATCGATGTCGAGCGTCGAGACGTCGAGCGCTGCGACATCCCCGATGTCGAGCGAAGCGACGTCTGCGGCATTGGGACCCTCTGGAGGCGAGAGACCCTCTGGAGGCGAGAGACCCTCTGGAGGCGAGAGACCCTCTGGAGGCGAGAGACCCTCTGGAGACGACGTCGAGAGACCCTCTGGAGACGACGTCGAGAGACCCTCTGGAGACGACGTCGAGAGACCCTCTGGAGACGACGTCGAGAGACCCTCTGGAGACGACGTCGAGAGACCCTCTGGAGACGACGTCGAGAGACCCTCTGGAGACGACGTCGAAAGACCCTCTGGAGCTGGCTGCATGACCTCTGGGCAGCCGAAGACGTGAGGGGTATCCTCCAGGACCCCCTCGGAACAAGATACGGGAGGGGCGTCCTCCAGGACCCCCTCGGAACAGGACACGGGAGTGGCGTCCTCCAGGACCCCCTCGGAATAGGATGCGTGGAAGGCGCCCGGACCCTCCGTAGACGTGGAGGCGTCTGTTGCGCCGGGACCCTCCGTAGACGTGGAGGCGTCTGTTGCGCCGGGACCCTCCGTAGACGTGGAGGCGTCTGTTGCGCCGGGACCCTCCGTAGACGTGGAGGCGTCTGTTGCGCCGGGACCCTCCGTGGACGTGGAGGCGTCTGTTGCGCCGGGACCCTCCGTGGACGTGGAGGCGTCTGTTGCGCCGGGACCCTCCGTGGACGTGGAGGCGTCTGTTGCGCCGGGACCCTCCGTGGACTGAGAGGCGTCCGGACCCTCTGAGGACGTAGAGGCGTCCGAACCCTCTGAGGCTGGAAGCAGGGCAGCAGCGCCCCTTGGAGCCGGAGACAGGGCAGCGCCCTCAGGAGCCGGAGACAGGGCAGCGCCCTCTGGCTGCAAGACCACTGGCCAGCAGGGAGCGTGGGAGACGTCCTCCTGGACCCTCCCGAGACTGGAACCGTGGGAGGAGTCCTCCTGGACCCTCCCGAGACTGGAACCGTGGGAGGAGTCCTCCTGGACCCTCCCGAGACTGGAACCGTGGGAGGAGTCCTCCTGGACCCTCCCGAGACTGGAACCGTGGGAGGCGTCGGGACCCTCTGAAGACGTAGGCAGGACGGCCGTCGAGTCTGCAGGCGAGGAGACCACCGTCGAGTCTGCAGGCGAGGAGACCACCGTCGAGTCTGCAGGCGAGGAGACCACCGTCGAGTCTGCAGGCGAGGAGACCACCGTCGAGTCTGCAGGCGAGGAGACCACCGTCGAGTCTGCAGGCGCTGGAGCTGAAGCTGAAGAGCTGGAACCAGGAGCTGAAGAACCGGAACCAGGAACCGAAGCGTTGAGAGCCAACGAGTCAGCAACAGGTGAGGAGTCATCTTCTGCAGTCGGCGCTGCAGTTGGCGAGTCGGGCAGAGAGGGGGCTTGAGACCCACGTCTACCCCTCTTTCTGCGGTGGCGAGAAGCCTTAACTGCAACAGCTGATGAAAGCAGATCAGCGCCCCCTGCTGATGACTGACTGGTTGTGGTAGTGATGGCTGCAGAAGGCTGGCTGGTAGCTGTAAACACTGTTGTGGCTGGAGCTGAAGAGCCTGGAGTTGCTGGCTCATCTGTGGTGGGTGTTTTCGCAGACCTGACATCAACCAGCAGTTGCTGGTAAACAGGAAGCTGTGTCAGACCGGGTTGTGATAACAACAATGTCTCCATAAGGGAAAGCACCATATCAATACAGTCTGGATTTTCTTTTGCAGAGTTGAATAGTTGTAGTAAAGTCTGGTTTATATGTGGAATGTCATCGGGTTGAATACGGGGTGAGTTAGGACCTGGGGTGGAAGAGATTCCATGTGGGGATGTGACGTTGAGTTCTGCCTCCACCTGACTCCTGAGAGGCGGAGTCACGTCACCCGCTCCCACAGCAACACTGGGGCCGCTGATTCCAGGAAGCGTGGTCTCGCCGGACCCAGCAGGAACAGTCGGTCGGCACGGAGGAGTGGCGGATCGCTTCTGTGTCCTCTTTTTGCCGCCCCGACGGCGGCGTGACTGGGGAATAGGCACCAAACATAAATCGTCCTCATCCTCACCAGATGTCCAGCCAGAAACCACGAGTGGGGCTGAAGAGACGGATGTGGAGAAGGACGTCAGGCGGTCTTCTTGGAGCTGGACCCTCCATTCCTCCTCCAATACCAGAAGAGGCGAGGGCAGGATTTCCATCGCCTGACAGCAAACTTGAGGTCGAGCGGGTTCCAAGTGGAACCCACCGTAATGGATCACGGGTTCCCCCATCTGTGGCTCGGGACAAAAAAGGTGAGCAACGTGACTTATATCTTTCTGAGGAGATCCCGGCTTGCTGGGTTCTGAATGAGGTCGCGTCGTACTGTCAGGGTTTACTCCAGAGGCAGGTAAGAACCCAATTGTGCAAGCAGGGACTCGGACTCAGAAAATATAAAGAAACACTTTAATGGTGAATAAACAAAATCAAAGAGCTGCGTGGCAGCAAAACTTACATAGACCTGGGAGGGACGTGACATGGAAGACCTAACGACGACGCGACAAAAACAGACTGGCAGACAGAGTATATATACACAGACAGGGCAAGAGACACAGGTGGAAATAATAGACTGATTGGAGTAACATTAGGGAAGCCATCCTGGAGCCAGAGAACTACCTAAAACCTGTAACATAAATAGACTGTGACATGAACAACTAAACTGGAGCAGGGAACCTGAATAAACTAAAACATGCAAACCTACAACAAAAACTGGAGCAAGGGAAACTAAATAAAACTAGCAGATGACTGACAAGAAACTAAACTGAGTAAACATGGAGAACAAACAAAAGGTGCCCACTAGATGGCGCCATATCCTCACAAAATTCTTGGTAGAAAGGCTTCGATTAGAACATTTTGAACATAGTAATAAATCAGGGAGCTTTTTAGCAAACCAACTCAAATTAAACAAAGAAAAAACATCTACATACGGCATTAAAGACACAAATGGAAATATAACTTGTGATAAGGGAAAAGTAAACTATGTTTTTAGAGATTTTTATAAAAATCTATACAGTACACTCCACAAATAAATCTAACAGATGAGGATATCAATCAATTCTTGGATAGAGTAACACTTCCAAAATTAAACGGTAGTCAATCATCAGACCTAGACTCACCATTAACATCAGCAGAAGTCCATGAAGCAATACAAAAAAATGCCAAATAAAAAATCTCCTGGTCCAGATGGATATCCAGCAGAATTTTATAAAGAATTTTGGAATATATTGGAACCAATATTTTACAGATTGCTATTAGAATCAGAAGAAAATGGCAGGCTTCCAACATATATGAACTCAGCCAAAATTAGTCTCCTTTTAAAATCAGGTAAGGACCCAGTATTGCCTACCAGTTATCGTCCCATCTCTCTTATTAATGTCGATGTTAAAATAATTTGTAAAGCCCTCTCTAAAAGATTAGAGAGGATAACTCCTTTCATTATTCATCCAGATCAAACTGGATTTATAAAAGGAAGACACTCGACTACAAATACTTGCAGATTATATAATTTAATAGAGTATTCATATAGTAAAAATATTGAAACAGCTATTTTATCTTTAGATGCAGAAAAAGCATTCTATAGAGTAAATTGGAATTTTTTATATGCTACCTTGATTAAATTTGGATTTGGAAACTATTTTATTAATTGGTTGAAAATATTAAATAACTCACCAAAAGCATGTGTCAGGACAAATAATCAAATATCTTCAAGTTTTTGTTTAGAGAGGGGCACAAGACAAGGATGCCCACTTAGTTGGTATGTTTATTGAACCTTTAGCAGCAGCAATAAGGCAAAGTGCTGACATTAAAGGCATACAGTGTAAACATATAGAACATAAAATTAGTCTATATGCTGACGATGTTTTACTTTTTCTTCAAAACTCAGGAAACTCTATATCTAATGTTATCAAATTAATAAACTTATTCTCACAAGTTTCTGATTATTCTATAAATTGGTCAAAATTTAGCTCTTCCAATAAATTGTGTGTTTAATACTTTAAATGAAAAACTACAATCGGGTAACATTACATACTTGGGTATTAAGATTTGTCATAGATTAGAAGACTTAATGAAATTAAACCATATTCCACTTTTAAAGAAAATTGAAGACGATCTTACTAGATAGAAATCTACCAATTTCACATATGGGAAGAGTTGCCTCAGTAAAGATGATGGTCCTGCTGAGAATAAATTATTTATTCTCAATGATTCCAAATAAACCTTCAAATGAATAGTTTAAGTCCTTGGATTCTTTCATATCTAAATTCCTTTGGAAAAACAAAACTCCACGTATTAGCTTAAAGGGGACCACAGATTCAAAATTCACTTTTTAATGTTTTTTTTACTCAACGTTGGGTATGTACTTAATAAAAAAACAGTCCTAGTGCCAAAAAAATGCTCCCAGTGGTTTATTTACTCTAAGTATATTTATTTATCTTTGATAGATACGCTTTGTTCTGAAATCCTCGCGCTTATGACGTCACAAGTGCGAGGACAATCCCCCTGCACCTTTAGTCCAGCCCCTCACCTCACCCCTCCATCCACTTCAGTATAAAACACGTGACGGTTGCCGAGGAGTTTAGGAGCTGACCCGGCGGTCATTTCTTTAATTTAAGCACCCACGTAGCACATCTCGAGTAAAACCAGAATATTTTATTACTTGTTTGAACTCTGTTGAAACTGTGCACACGCACACTCTCGCGGGGCGAGAGTCTGAAACGTACAAGCACCACTGATTGATATAGTAGGTGTTTGGACTTGTTTCTTATATGATGAAGGATTGCTTTTGCACAACTGCCAGTTTGGTTGAGCGGTTACGACACTTGAGTGGCACTCAGGAGATCAAGGATCGCATCTTGTCCACGGCGTCTTTTTTCCCCCCCCTTTTTTTAAAAAGCCTTTTGTTTCGGAGAAATCGGGGTGAGACTAAATATATACATCGACATAATAATACTTTATAATTGTTATTTTTACGTTTTAGTTCAATTTTTAGTGTAATATCGCTCCCAACGCGCAGCCGGCAGAAAACTGTGCACACACACACACTCTCGCGGGGCGACAGTCTGTACCATCAAGCACCACTGATCGATATATTTTCAGATTAGCAACTTATTTATTTTAAGAATACCTTTCACTTCATCAAAATCTAATCAAAACTCCAGCGTTCTAAAAGTAGGTGGTTGTATGTATTTCTTATATGATGAAGGACTACTTCTGACAGCTGCCAGGTTGGTCGAGTGGTTAATGAATTCGACTGCCACCCAAAGGACCCGGGTTCGCTTCCCGATCACGGCATTTTTTTTTTTGTTAAGCCTTTTGTTTCGGAGAGATTTCATGTGTACAACACTTTGTTGTGGGAGCTACTGGCTTTTGAGGTCCGGTCAGAGGTTGCCTCATGCGGATAAATTAACTGGAGACACTCGGTGAACTTTGTGTGTGTGGACTGAAGCAGCGATCGCTCCCAAAAGCGCTGCATGCAACGAGCGGAGCTAGCACCGCCCGCTCGGAGGAGGAAAGCTATCATTAGCCTCGGAGGTGGGCTAATGCTAAAAAAAGGAGCTGCAAATGGCGGCGCGCTGACGGCTTTTGGTAAGTTATCTTAAGCTACTAGCACTAACAGTAAGTCAAATGAGTAATAAAAAAAGAGCTAATTTTAAAACAACAACATATTAGAGATACTGGCTTTTACAGAGGGCGTAGTTAATGTAAACAGGTCTTTGTAGGGCGTGGTTTTCAGACCTCATTATTCATAAACCGGTCGTTTAGAACGGAAGTGAAATTTGGCAGAATTAGAAAGGGGATATTTTATTATCTAAGCATTATTTTGTGTATAAAATTGACTGAAAATGGTCTGGATAGCCCACAGATACACCACAAAAAATTATATATCCTACATTTGTCAACCAAGATGGCCGCGCTCAGACCAGTAGCAGCTTCATGGGCTTCCAGAACATCCCCAGTTTTTAGTAGTTTTAATAGTGTTTTTGTACCTGACTCTGCGCGTTTTTTGCGGGTGAATTATAGCCGAACTGAGCTGTTGAGAATTGGAGCGGATTTACCACAAGGCACAGCTGAAATCAGCAACGAACTCAAATCAGAACTCGGAAGATTGGATCTGCTTAGATCATCTTTCTGGAAGCAGATGCGCGGAGGAAAGAAGAGAAAGAGATGCTCTCGAGGGAAAAAGCGTGGCTGTCGAGCAGGAATCATGACGAGACTACGAGCAGACGCTAAAACCGGTAAACCCCCGATGCCGGCTTTATTTCTGTCTAACGTGCGCTCGCTCGACAACAAGATGGACCTGCTTCGTCTGAGAGTAACAACGTCGGAGGAGATGAGGAGATGTTCGGTGCTTTGTCTCACGGAAACATGGATCAATGAAGACACTCCTGACTCTGTTTACGAGTTGGATAATAAACTATTTTTCAGAACGGACCGGTGCATCGAGACTACGGGGAAAACGCGAGGTGGGGGTGTCTGCATTTACGTTAACAAAGACTGGTGCACGAACTGTGCCGTTATCAGCAGGATCTGCTCAGCTGCTGTGGAGCTTTTAACAATAAGATGTAGGCCACATTACCTCCCCCGCGACTATTCAGCGATAATAATAAGCAATGTTTACATAGCACCCGATGCTAATGCTAAAGTCGCCCAGGAAGAAATTCATGAGTTACTCACCTCGCTGCAGTGTAAATATCCTGAGGGGTTTTTCATTGTTTCCGGGGACTTCAATCACGTGGATTTACGTGCCATCCTTCCAACCTTCAATCAGCACGTTTTCACAGAAACACGAGGAAATAAGACATTAGACCAGGTCTACACGAATGTGAAGGGGGCGTACACGGCGAAGCCACGCCCACCGATCGGGGCTTCCGACCATCGCTCCCTGCTATTGGTCCCTAGACAGCTCCCCCCACTCCGACGTTCGATGCCAGAACAAAGAGTGATAACATCGTGGCGCCAAGATAGTTCCCCCATGCTGAGGGACTGCTTTGAAAACACAAACTGGTCTGTCTTCAAAGAGGCAGCTACGAATGGAAATTCAATTGACCTGGAGCTTTATGCTTCCTCTGTCCTGGGTTACATCAGTACATGTGCTGAAAATGTATCCATAAGAAAGTGTGTTAAATTTTACCCCAATCAAAAACCCTGGCTAAATAAAGATGTCCGCACCCTGCTGGCAGCCAGGGACACTGCATTCAAGTCTAAAGATACTGAGGAGTTGAGAAAGTGCAGGAGAGAACTGGATGATGGCATAAAGAAGGCCAAAGCCGCGTATGCACAGAGGATCGAGGGACAGTTCACCTCACATGATCCAAGGAGCATGTGGCAGGGCATCAAATGCTTAACAGACTACAAGGGCAAAAGCAAACAATGCCCCAGGGACCCATCCCTGCCTGATGCCCTCAATAAGTTTTATGCACGTTTTGATGATCCAAACAGACCAACTAGCACCAGACTCACCTCATCACCAGACGAGGAGCACCTCAAAGTGACCGCAGCAGAAGTGAGAGGCAGTCTCAGAAGGATCAACCCTCATAAAGCTACGGGTCCAGACAACATCCCAGGGAAAGTTCTGAAGGAATGTGCGGACCAGCTCTGTGAGGTGCTGGCTGACATCTTCACCACCTCACTTGCACTGGAGTCAGTTCCCACCTGCCTGAAGACCGCCACCATCATCCCAGTCCCAAAAAGCTCCACAGTGACTGGTCTGAATGACTATAGACCGGTGGCCCTCACCCCGATAGTCGCTAAATGTTTTGAGAAACTGGTCATGTCCCACATCAAGACAGCCGTCAACATCAACGAGGACCCTCATCAATATGCATATCGTGAGAACCGATCAACAGAGGACGCCATCTCCTCCGTGGTCCACACTGCTCTCACCCACCTGGATCAGAAGGACTCATACGTGCGTCTGCTCTTTGTGGACTTCACATCTGCCTTCAACACCATGATCCCCCAAACTCTGATAGACAAACTATCCACACTTGGACTAAGCCCCTCTATTTGTAACTGGGTCTTAGACTTCTTAACAGACAGACCACAGTCCGTGAAGATCCACAACTTCTCCTCCTCCACCATCACCCTCAGCACTGGCTCTCCTCAGGGATGTGTGCTGAGCCCTCTTCTGTTCACTCTGCTCACATATGATTGTATAGCCACACATCCAGGCTGTCATATTGTTAAGTTTGCAGATGATACAGCTGTGGTGGGATGCATCACAGATAATGATGAATCCAGCTACAGACAGGAGGTGGAACATCTGGAGAGCTGGTGCAAAGAGAACAACCTTCACATGAATGTGAAGAAGACGAAGGAGATGATTGTGGACTTCAGAAGGAACAAACACACCCACACCCCACTGTATATAGGTGGATCTGCGGTGGAGGTGGTCTCCAGCTACAAATACCTGGGTGTACACTTGAATGATAACCTCAGCTGGAGCAATAACACCACCAGCCTGATCAAGAAAGGTCATCAGAGACTCTACTTCCTCAGACGGCTGAGACGAGCCGGTCTGAGAAGCCCAGTCCTCACCTCGTTCTACAGGTGTGCAGTGGAGAGCGTCCTGTGCTCCAGCATCAACGTGTGGCATGGAGGCTGCACAGTTGCAGAGAGAAAAGCTCTGCAGAGAGTGGTGAAGGCTGCACAGAAGTCTGTGGGAGTCAGTCTCCCCACCATCACAGACATTTACACCTCCAGATGCAGAAAAAGAGCCACCTGCATCATGAAAGACCTCACTCACCCAGCACACTCACTCTTTGCACCACTCCCCTCGGGACGGAGGTTGAGGAGCATCAAATGTAGAACCACTAGACTGAGAAACAGCTTCTACCCTGAGGCTGTCAGACTCATGAATAAATAAATAATAAGAATAAACACTGCAAAATGTCACATCATACTGATACTGTACTGATCTGTTTCTTGTTGCTGCGTTCATCTGTGACCATCTGCTCATGTTCGTGCTGCTGTTTATAATGATGTTTTTCTACTACATTAGGGCTTAGTGTATTACTAGCTGATGTGATGTCTCTCTTAGTTAATCCTAGATGTTATTATTGTATTTCTCTTGCATTTGTTGTTGGATGTAACTGGGACCCTGTGTACATAATCTCGTTTTCAACACATGTACTACATGCGGTGCAAATGACAATAAATTCTCTCTGACTCTGACTCTGACTCTGATTTGGTCCCCTTTAAAAACACTACAGAAATCTAAAGAAACCGAGGATTAGAACTTCCAAACTTTTATCACTGCTATTTAGCAAATGGGTTAGAATATATTTCAAAGTGGCTAAATCCAAATGCACTAGATGTTACTTGGTTAGATATAGAGCAAACTTTATGTAATAATATTAGGGTTTCAGATCTGCCATTTATTAGTATAAATATTAAAAAACATGTCTGCTTTAATATAAACAGCTTCCTTCACACCCCTCTCAAACCATCTGTGTTCTCTGTCCAAAATGTGCACATTCTGGTCCTCAAATGAGTGTCCTTTGTCCATGAGGTGGAGGTTAACAGCTGAGTTTTGTTCAGAGGAGGTGGCTCTCCTGTTTTGGGACATTCATCTGTGAAGAGGCTGCTTAGTTTCCCCAATGTAGAGGTCTGGACAGTCCTCGCTGCACTGGACTGCATAAGAAGAAGAGTGCTCAATGTATTCTTACTTTAGTGAATGTAGTATATTCTTAGTTCATGACTTGGGACTTATTAATATTTTCTTTCGCAATTTGTGATTTTGTTGGATGTAACTGGGACCCTATGTACATAAGTTTGTACAACCTCATGTATCACGTGTGATGTGTATGACAAATAAATCTCTCTGACTCTGACTCTAATTGAACAATCTTGTGCAGAAGCAACTCTGACAGGAGGAGCAGCAATATATTAGCATAAGCTATTGTAGCTGTTGGAACTACTAGATGTTGCTATTATTGGATGAATGCACTGAAGCAGATCATCACTTTAATTTTGTTTTTGTGTATTGACATCAATTTAATAAGATTTAGCATGATTTTCCTGACCATTGGGGGGAGTGGTGGCACAGAGGTTAAAGACGGTGGGCTTGTGATCGGAAGATCGCCGGTTCAAGCCCCGGTACTGACAACATCAAAAAATGTGGGTGGAAAAAGGTGAAACATCCACATCTGCCTCCAGCCTCCTTATCCCCACTCTGGGCCCCTGAGCAAGGCCCTTAACCCCCACCATCTGCTCCCTAAACAGGTCTCTCTTGAAAATGAGTTCTCGTGGCTCAATGAAACTACCTGGATAAATAAAGGGTAAATGAAAAATGAAAAAAATAATGCAGAATGTCGTCCTTGAACCTTAAATTAAAACAAACATCTTTCTTTACTTTTGTGTTTCAGATACATGAAATATTTGAATGCCACGCATGCGACAAAAAATTCATCTCTACCAATCAGCTGAAACGCCATATGATCACACACTCCGGTTAGAAAATTCCACAACAAATAACTGGCTTCTTGATAGATAACTTCAATCTGGAATTGTTTATTTTCTCAATCTGTCACTCATCAGAGAAGAGACCTTACACCTGTGAGATCTGCAGTCGATCATTCAAACGCTTGGACCAGGTGACAGCTCATAAGATAATCCACAGTGAGGATAAACCGTACAAATGCAAGCTATGTGGGAAAGAGTTTGCTCACCGCAATGTCTACAAGAATCACAAGAAGGTGAGAAAAAGTAGAACCTAATTTTTTTTAACAATAAGAGATAAAAATAGTAATTATGCAAGTTTTTTTCTCTCCTGAAAATATGCCCTGTCTCTGGTCATTAGCTGGGCTGTAATAAATCAGGGTTTCATTGGTGACTGTTATCTGTGGGGTCCCTTGTTTTTTCCAGCCCCCCCCATGTTTACTTTTGGGAATATGGTGTCATTCAGATAGATAGGCAGGTGTTGTTCCTGGGGGGGTGCAGGGAGGGTCAAAAAAACTGGAGCATTTTGAACTTAAATCCCCTTAAACTGCTCATCTGCTTCAAACTAGCAAAGCAAATTACCTAGTACTTCTATTAAACACGAACTACTCAAATGAAATTGTGGAGTCTCCTAGAATAAATAAACAAACCTACTGATGCTGCTCAACTCTTCTTTGCAGACTCACTCAGAGGAAAGGCCTTTTCAGTGCGAGGAGTGCAAGGCACTGTTCCGCACCCCCTTCTCTCTGCAACGCCATCTACTCATCCACAACAGTAAGTATGAGGGCCAGTAGACACTTTCACAAAACAATTCAAGTCTAGATTTAATAATAATAATAATAATAATTAATTCAATTTATAACGCACTTTTCATTACTGAAAATCTCAAAGTGCTACACATATATTGAATGCTACACACATTCATAAACCGGTGGCGGCAGACTACCATGCAAGGTGCTTTCCAGTCCTACCGGGAGCAACTCAGGGTTAAGTGTCTTGCCCAAGGACACAACGACACATGGTGCGGGTCCCGGGAGTCGAACCGCCAACTTTCCGATTGGGAGACGACTGCCATTACCACTACACCACGGCCGCCCGATTTAGATAACTTTTGGCTGCCTCAGTGTGATTTGTGAATGGACTGAGGTAGTGAGGGGGGAAAGAAGCCAGCCCACCCTTAATGGCCTTTATGCTGCAAAGAGGTGTAGAAGTTGCCACGTGTAATGCAGCATTGCCAAGTACGCTTATTATAAGTGACTTCGGGCTTGTTATTTTCTAAAGCCACTTGCAAATCCTTTGAGTTGCGGGGTTGCTGTTTTTGGGCTTGTTTTGAACGTGAAGTTGCTTATTTGGGCTTGACTTTCCAAGTGAAACTAGTTGATCATCTCCCAGCTCTGCACAATAAAGCAATAGACGAGTGGTAGTAGGTAGTTTGTCCCTTCCACGCCCCCCTTTCCTGTTTATCGCTTTCGTCCAAGTTGGCGAGGCGACAGGCGCACACCCAAACAAACACTCATACTGTGGTTGAACACTAGGAGGCTCCACTCACACACAGATGTCAGGATGTCTTGCGACTGTGGCTGAGTGGTTAGAGCAGTCGTCCTCCAATGTGAGAGTTGGGGGTTCAAATCCACCAGCAGTCACATGCCAAAGAGCCCCTGGGCAAGACGCTGAACCCCTCATTGCCTCAGATGTATGTCCCATCGGTGTATGAATGTGATCTAAAGCACTGATTAGTTTTTTATAATGATTCATTCATTCATTCAACCTTTATTTATACAGGCTAGCCTCGTTGAGTCACGGGGACTCATTTACAAGAGGGACCTGTCTCACTCACACCAAACAACCATCCACTCTCACACTCACACCTAGGGTCAATTTAGAGTCACCAATCAGCCTAACAAGCATGTTTTTTGGTCTGTGGGAGGAAACCGGAGTACCCGGAGGAAACCCACGCATGCACGGGGAGAACATGCAAACTCCACCCAGAAAGGCCCCGGACCGGGATTTGAACCGGCAACCTTCTCGCTGAGAGGCAGCAGCTCTACCAATTGTGCTACCGTGCTGCCCATGATCTGTTCAGTTAACTCATTTCATAGTTTTTTGCCAGCTCTACACCCTCAACAGGGTCCTGGAGGGTGCGTGGGAGTTTGCCCAACCAGTTTACATGTGCTTTGTGGACTTGGAAAAGGCATTCGACCGCGTCCCTTGGGGGGTTCTGTGGGGGGTACTCCGGGAGTATGGGGTACCAGGCCCATTGATATGGGCTGTTAGGTCCCTGTACGACCGGTGTCAGAGCTTGGTCCGCATTGCCGGTAGTAAGTCAGGCTCGTTTCCAGTGAGAGTTGGACTCCGCCAAGGTTGCCCTTTGTCACCGATTCTGTTCATAACTTTTATGGACAGAATTTCTAGGCGCAGCCAAGGTGTTGAGAGGATCCGTTTTGGTGGCCTTAGAATCGCTTCTCTGTTTTTTGCAGATGATGTGGTCCTATTGGCTTCATCAGATCGTGATCTACAGCTTTCGCTGGAGCGGTTTGCAGCCGAGTGTGATGCGGCCGGGATGAGGATCAGTTCCTCCAAATCCGAGGCCATGGTCTTGAGCCGGAAAAGGGTAGCATGCCCTCTCCGGGTCGGGGAGGAGGTCCTGCCCCAAGTGGAGGAGTTTAACCCCAAAAATACACTACACGCGGTCCGTGTCCGCTCCGCTCCGCAGGTCGCAGCTGAGCGAGTCCAAAGTCCACTGCCTCCGCTCAGCTCAGGTCCGCATGGATGCGCCGCTCCAAGACGCATGCGCGGGAATTGCGAGATTGCGCGATAAATCAAGTGATAAATAATGAAGTCAGAACAAAACAATTCCTTATGTTGCTGGAGTCTCAGAGAATTTCAGAAGGATTTTCAACAAACACAACATCCCAGTACACTTCAAACCCAGCCGGACTCTCAGACAGAGGCTGGTGCATCCGAAGGACAGAACCCCCACACACAAACAGAGTGGGGTGGTTTATGCAGTCCAGTGCAGCGAAGTCTGCTCAGACCGTTACATCGGAGAAACGAAACAACCTATCCACAAAAGAATGTCTCAACATAGGAGAGCAACCTCCTCTGGACAAAATTCAGCCGTTCACCTCCACCTCACGGACAAGGGACACTCCTTTGAGGACCAGAATGTTCAAATTTTGGACCGAGAACACAGATGGTTTGAAAGGGGTGTAAAGGAAGCTGTGTATGTTAAGAGAGAAAAACCTTCTCTTAACAGAGGAGGAGGTCTGAGATTTCAACTGTCTAAGACTTATAACTCAGTTTTGGATTTGATTCCGAAACGTTTTACACCAGATGGGAGCAGGGATGCTTTGTCTGTAAATTAGACTAACAAAGTTCTCTGAGCAGCCTCTTTTGTTGTTTGGGAGGTGTTGTTTGTCAATTTACATACAGTTTTGTGTCTTCTAACAGAGACCTCAAGGGAACCTCCTACTGTTAGGTGTGATCTTTCAATTTACATGTATGTGTTACAAACCCCCTTTTGTTTAAGCTGGGATGTGTCGTTTTGTCAATTTAAATAGAATGGGCATTTTAGTTAATTTGTGGTGTTATCTCAGTTTCCAATTTCATATGTTGGTGCGTGACTTGTAAGCCTGTATAAAACTTCTCGTTCTCACAGCTTCCATTCAGAATTGAAAAAGACTTCTGGACAGAAGTCGAAACGTTTTCTGCAACAAATAAAGTCCAGTTGATCCTGTATTGAACGCCTTTTTTGATAACAAAACAATTCATTCGGTGGAAGAAGGAGAACAACAGTAAAGGCTGCCTTGATATTCTCTCGTAAACAAGCGACAGGACATGGTTTGAGCAACAGGAAGTGATGTTTACATTTCAGAATAAAATACTTTTTTATTTATTTATTTATTGTATTGCGTTATTAGGTGTAGTCATAGTCATAAATATAATAGTTTAGTCATAGAATAGTCATAAATGATAGTTTGACAGCATTTTTGTACAAATAAATCCATATAGAGCTAGGATTAGTCCGCCCGTGGTGATTTTATTTTGTAAATACGGAAGTTGTGCTCGTTCCTTTTCCTGTTGGTGCGACGTAATCTTCAAAAGTTGACTCCGGCACAGCTCCGTCATCCGGCAGAAATAGAAAATTTTCTAATTTTGACGGACTGCCGTCCGCTCGCCGCAGCTCACCGCCGCCGTGCGGAGCCAGTGTACTTTATCTCATTGATTATAAAGGGTGCGTATTTGCTGCGGAGGTCGGACCGGAGCGGGGCGGAGCCGGAACGCGTGTGGTGTATTTTTGGGGTAAGTATCTCGGGGTCTTGTTCACGAATGAGGGAAAACTGGAGCATGAGATCGATAGGCGGATAGGTGCAGCGTCCGCAGTGAAGCGGGCGCTGTACCGGTCTGTCGTGGTGAAGAGAGAGCTGAGTCGAAAGGCAAAGCTCTCAATTTACCGATCGATCTACGTTCCCACCCTCATCTATGGTCATGAGCTTTGGGTTATGACCGAAAGAACGAGATCTCGGATACAAGCGGCTGAAATGAGTTTTCTCCGCAGGGTGTCTGGACTCTCCCTTAGAGATAGGGTGAGAAGCTCAGTCATCCGGGAGGGACTCGGAGTAGAGCCGCTGCTTCTCCACATCGAGAGGAGCCAGTTGAGGTGGCTCGGGCATCTGGTTAGGATGCCTCCTGGACGCCTCCCTGGTGAGGTGTTCCGGGCATGTCCCACCGGGAGGAGACCCAGAGGAAGACCCAGGACACGCTGGAGGGACTATGTTTCTCGGCTGGCCTGGGAACGCCTTGGGATTCCCCCAGAGGAGCTGCTTCAAGTGGCTGGGGAGAGGGAAGTCTGGGCCTCCCTACTTAGGCTGCTACCCCCGCGACCCGACCCCGGATAAGCGGACGAAAATGGATGGATGGATGTTCAGTTAACTTTGTCAAGATCTAGTATAGTGCTGTATAATGCATAAATGAGGGCACATATTGTAGTGCAAAGCACTTTGAGTATCTTGATAAGATAGAAAGGCGCTATGCAGTATAAGTACAATCCATTTACGGTACTATTTACCTTTTTTGAATTTGTAGAAAAAATATGATTTGTATATTTCTATCTAAAAAACCTAAGTCTGGTCCTCTGGACATTCAAAAAACAAAAACAAAACAAAAAAGTAGAAACGCTTCGTCTTTCGTCCGAAAGACTTCCTCAGTCTGAGATGCTGTATTCAGCTCAGTCTTATAAATAGCACCCTCTCACAGTGGATCAACCAGTTTGCTGATGACAGCCGAAACCAGCTGCTCACATGATCAAGGAGGACCATCAGCCTAACGATGGATTGTTAGCACCCTGATTGTTGTTTGCTATTCACAGAGGGCTAAGTGATACTATCAATGACAGCATTGTAAGAGGGGGACAGTTGAACCCGGAGGCCTCCACCTATGTTTAATAATGGATGGTTTCTTTTTACAAAGATTGCCTCCTTTACTCCTCTCTCAAACCATCGTTCCTCTCAAGGATGTGAACATCTTTATCCCTGAAAGAGTGACCTCTGGCCTGGAGATGAGTGTAGACCGCAGAGTCCTGGCCTGATGATGTTGATCTTCTGTGCTGGGCCAAAAGGATGGCCAGGACTCAGCGGTCTACACTCATCTCTAGTATTTTGCTTGTAAGGATGACAACATCTAATGGGCTTTCCTTGTCTGTGCGACCTTGTGTGTCTCATTATTCTTGATTATTTGCACCTTCTGTTCCTCGCTGTTTGTAATCACCTCCTGTCACTGCACTAAAACCATAGATATACGGTAGGATCTATGTTCGGATATTCCCGTAAATGGACTGCAATGATCCTTAAAAAATCCCAAAATCCAGATAATTATCTTCGGCAGATCCAAAAAAAATGTGGCTGTTATTCGTCAAGGGCCTGCCAAAGATAAGTATCCGGATTTTGGGATTTTGGGATTTTTTAAGGATCATTGCAGTCCATATACGGGAAGATCCGAAAATATAAGAATAAGTATATGTGACGGATACGGAGATATACGACATCAGATCCTACCGTATATCTATGGTTTTAGTGCAGTGTGTCTTGTCTGTTTATATAAGTCTGTCTGTTAGTCTTGTTCGTTGTTGCTTCATCGTTGGGTCTACGCTGTCCTGTCCTGATGTGTTCCAGTCTCGACCTGAGTGTATTACCAGTGTGTGAGTTTGTTGCCACGTCAGCCTTTTGATTTATTATTATTATTAACTATATATATATACAGGTAGTCCCCGACTTACGAGCGCTCTGACCTACGAGGTCCCGGACTTACGAGCTGGCAAATTTTTGGAAAAAACGCAAAAAATACAGAGTTTTTCTGTGTTTTTTCACCACAGTTCGTTAGCTAAACATGTGGACACACGTTTCCGATCATTTTTATGCACTCATAAGCAGTTTTTCGATGAAAAACGAGTGTTCGTAGTCGCGCTAGCAAAACCGTTCCAACTTACGAGCGAAATTCCGGACTTACGAGACACGTGGCAGTCGTTCCGAATTACGAGATTTCCGTGTTACGAGCAACTCGTTGTAACGGAACTCGCTCGTAAGTATGTTTGTACCTCCTGAGGTCCTGAGTCTTGTCCGCACCATTGGGTTTACTCCTGCCTGAAAAATCCTGACAGTACAACGCGACCAACTATGAAATGAGCAGACAAGAAATTTTTGTCCAGATTGTCTGATGAAGACTTTCATCGTCTCTGCGACACAAGCCAGAGGTTTGTGGACACTGCCACCTCCTGTAATCTGTGGGAAAGGTGGGTGGCCACAAAATACTTGCTGGACAAGTACATTTGTTTACCTGGAGTGATTGATGCCCCCAGTATGGAGGATTTCTTGGGACAAGGTGCTGGAGGAAAAGCGTTGGTTGGAGCCACTTCATGTTGCCACTTTTAATTAATGCGACCATTTTGGAACATATGAGGCAAACAGGTTTTGAACTGCCTGCTGGAAGAATGAACATACATTTCTCTGTCCATTCATCTTTAAAACAGCAGCTTTCAGTATACACTTTTCTTATTTTGGAGCATGACATGCTGTCTCTTCCTCTCTGATCTACTGCTCCGGTGAGAGCTCGCTGGGCTGGCCGTGCAGGGAAAACAAAAGATTTGATTGGCTCATTAACTGAGTGACGCTATTATGGTAATACCCGAAGTAGAGTGAACCACCAAAACACACCTCCTGCAACTCTGCTTGGCTCTACACCTATGCTGTCTATCGCTGGAAAATGATCTATTTTCCTGAATTTATCAGATCAGGCATGGGTCCGGACAGAACCATCACTTGGTCCGGGTCCAGATCCGGAGCCCTGCCCTGATGATGATGATGATGATGATCGAGAGATTCAACCACCTCATAACAACCGTTCAAGAAGACCCTGATGCATGCTCAATAATCCAGGTAGAAAAATCTAAAAAAAAGCTAAGTCTGGTCCTCTGGACATTCAAGAAACAAAACAAAGCAAAGCAAAAAAATTGTAGAAACGTTTTGTCTTTCGTCCGAAAGACTTCCTCAGTCTGAGATGCTGTATTCAGCTCAGTCTTATAAATAGCACCCTCTCACAGTGGATCAACCAGTTTGCTGCTGACAGCTGAAACCAACTGCTCACGTTCAAGAAGAGGTATTGTTCTTTTATTATTATTATCTAATTAACTTTTTTAAATTTAAACTTATAATCTTAACTCATTATTTTTACCTCTTTGTGTTTTATTTCCAGTCTGGGACAGATAGAAGCTGAGTCTTCCTCTTCAGGGAAATCCACCTGAGATCACGTTGAGCTAAGAAGTCTGTGATGACTGAACTCTGAACTTTTCCAGGGACAGGTGAGAGATCAGGTCCAAGAAGAGGTTGTGAGTAATGAGGCCAAATGTAGCCCCACTGCAAAATTAGCAAAGCTCTACCTTTTTATTCCTGCTACCTGTTGTTAATGAGTGGTTTTCTCCACCGCTGGATATGTTCACTGCAACTAGATCTGTGCTTTTGGCAGAAAATGTGGACAAGTTGGTCTTTTTGGACAAAAACTTAAAAATTGATTAGTTAGATTGTAAACAGTCTGTTGCTGTTTATTGTTCTGGTTCTGACTATTATTATATTTATTAAGATTTTTAATATTGTTAGTATAGTTTATTTATTGTAAAGAGTGTTGTTTATTTAAAATATCATCCAAATGGGTCGCTTTAATTTATTTTTATACAAACGTATTGTTTACTTGGCATATTTTCAAAATAAACGTTTTATAAGTCTTTATTTTATCTTTTTTTTTTGGTACAGAAAATTAACCGAACCGAGCCCTCCTTGAAACTGAACCGAACCGAAATGTGATTTTTAGCGTACTATATATATATGTGTGTGTGTGTGTGTGTATATATATCCAATAAACTCATCCGAACCATCCACATGTCTGCTAGAACCCATCCCAACCAGACTGTTTAAAGAGGTATTTCCCCTAATTAATGTCCACATTTTGGATCTACTTACAGGTAACTTGTCTTTAATGAATGGTTACACACCACAGCGCTTTAAGGTTGCTGTAATTAAACCTTTACTCAAGGAGTCTTTGATTCAGAAATTCTGGCCAATTATAGACCTATATCTAACCTAATTTTCATCTAAAAAATTCTAGAGAAGATAGTTGCAGGTCAGTTTCGTGAACATATATACAAAGAAATAATATGTTTGAAGAGTTTCAGTCATGGTTTAGAGCTCATCAAAGCACAGAAACGGCACTAGTAAAAGTCACTAATGATATTCTCATAGCCTCAGACAATGGATTTGTGTCTATACTGGTCCTGTCAGACTGCATTTGATACAGTTGATCACAATATTTTCCTACAGAGGCTTGCATACGATTTTGGAATTACAGAAACAGCTCTAAAATTGTTTAAATAATATCTATCTGATAGATTCCAGTTTGTAAATGTAAATGATGAATATTCTTCACACACCAAATTTAGTCATGGAGTTCCTCAGGGCTCCTTGTTTGGACCAATACTCTTTTCTTTATAAATGCTTCCATTACGTAAAGTTATTAAATAGCATGGGATACATTTTCATTGCTATGCTGATGATGCACAATTATATTTGTCCATTAAACCCAATGAATCCAATCAGTTACTTAGACTACAAGCATGTCTTAAAGACATAAAAACCTGGATGACACTTAATTTTCTCCTTTTGAACACAGACAAGACTGAGGTTTTGGTTTTTGGACCTGAGCACCTTAGGAATGAATTTTTCAGTCTTTCGCCCTCCTTAGATGGCATTAATCTGGCCTCCAGTTCTAATGGAAAAAATCTTGGTGTTATTTTTGATCAGGACATGTATTTTATCCCCAACATTAAAAACGTTACTAGAACTGCCTTTTTCCATCTGCTTACTATCGCTAAAATTAGAAACATCTAATCTAAAAATGATGCAGGAAAACTGAAAGTTATGCACCATAACTCATGTTCCCTGAAGGAAGGGAACGAGGTGCAACATACTTGCTATGGGAATTGCGCCCCCGCGCGATTACCTGAAGGAATATACTCACGCCTTTACGGCTAGGGGCGTCACCGCCGCGCCAGAGGCCCCGCCCTCTGGGTACTTAAGCGGCTTGCGCCCCTCCATCTTTCTCCAAAGTTGCACTTCACCGAGCTTTCAGCATTGAAAAGGGCCAGATATGTTGCACCTCGTTCCCTTCCTTCAGGGAACATGAGTTATGGTGCATAACTTTCAGTTCCCTTTCAGTCTGGTCTCTCGGTGCAACATACAGTATTTTCTGGTGTATAGGTCGCACCTGTGTATAGGTCGCATTGTCCAATTATCACCAATAGATTGGAAAAATCCCTAGATAGGTTGCACCGGTGTATAGGTCGCACCTACGTTTAGCTCTGCTGCAAATGTCTGCCACAGGAGCGCACAGCAAGGCTTTTAAGAAGATTAACACTTAAAAACAATTATTTGTTTGATAAAAATTATAGCAAATATATGTCTGAGCTGAACTTTTCCTTAATAAATGAACGTAATTGTGAAATGAGCTGGATTTAAAAATTTGTTTCGCCGAAAGTGATAACAAGCCATATATAGGTCGCACTGGTGTATAGGTCACAGGCCTTGAAAAAAAAACATAAAAAGGTACGACCTATACACTGGAAAATACGGTACTTGCTATGGGAACGTAATCCATTCACGCCCTTGAAATGCTCAGTAAAATGCATGCTAGAGTGAACGTCTGCCCTTGACCAGCAGGTATCTCAAGGCTACTTTCTACTGTGTGTTAGAAAGAACAGCCTGAGTGACGTCACCCGCAGTAACATCCAAACTGTAATGCTTTGCAAAAGTGTTTAATGAGCTCCAGTTCGCTGCAGCGCAGATGTCTGCAACTGGTACACCCTTGAATAATGACCAGGAAGTGGCCAAGCCTCGAGTGGAGTGAGCGTGCACTCCAGAGGGTACCTGTTGACCTTTGCTACTGTACGCCCTTTTAATGGTCTCAGTCACCCAATGTGAGAGGCGTTGTTTTGATAGGGCCTTTCCGGTAGCAGGTGCTGCAAAGCAGACGAACAGTTGGTTTGTTTTCCTCCATTCGGCTGTTCTCTGCATGTAAGTGCGTAAAGCCCTCACGGGGCAGAGAGCCTTCAGCCTTTCCTGTTCCTGAGTAAGGACAGGAGCAGGTGGGAAGGAGGAGAGATCAAAGTCTAAACTCCTATGGTTCAAAGTCAAGAGCTTGGGAGTGTATGCGGGATTAGGCCTTAGTGTGACCTTTGACCAGTCAGGGGCGAATCTGCGTGTTTCGCCGAGCAAAGTTCCAGGAGTAGGGCAGTTTTATAAGATAATAAATCTATCTGAACCTTGCTCAGTGGCTTGAATGGAGGGTCACAGAGAGCCCCCAGGACCAGGCCAAGATCCCAACCAGGGGTCAGGCTCCTGTTGGGTGGTTTGGTCCGAAGGACACCCTTCATAAATCTTATTATGATTGGATGTGCTCCGGGTGTCCTGTGTCCCCAGCCTTCGTGACAGGCTAAAATAGCTGATAGGAAAACTTTAATCCTTGAATAAGAACGACCTTATTCCAGTAAGTCCTGAAGGAAAGTCAGGAGTTGAGCCAAGTCGCATGCACAAGAAACAATATTTCTTTCTGAGCACCAGGCTTCCAAAATACGCCACTTTTGGGCATATAGAGATTGTGTATATCCAGCACGGGCATTTTGTATGGTTATTACCACATTTTCCGGCAGGCCTGACACCATCAACCTGTTCTTTTCAGCCAACAAGCTGAGAATTTTGGCAGTTCCTGGCCTAAGTGGCTGTACTGCCCCTTCTGGTGACACAGAGGCTGTTAACCCCTGGGGGTAAACCAGGTTGGGAAGAAGGCCTCCTTGCCGACGTGCCCCCAAGTTACCCTGCTCAGGGGTAATTGAGGGCAGATGTAACCTGTCATCCTTATTAGACAAGATTAGAGCAGAAAGTTTATTTTCCTCCTCCAAGTTTGGAGTCCTAGGGCTGTGAGACTGCGAGTTATGTAAACGAGCAGATCTCCTGACTCCAATCCGTTTTCTGGAGTGGTCCAGTTTACTAGTCCTTGGCTTTAATGGAGCATTGGTACCAGGTAACCGACCGAGGTCTGTGTTTCACCCGTTGGGAGAATTATGTTTGAAAGCAGATCTGGATCAGCACAGAGCGCGAGGTCACGTGCTGTCTGACTACTGCTTGGACATTACGTGTCCCTCGTTAATAACAAAGGAGCTGCTGCAACGTGAGAACGTGGAGGTGTTCCTTTTGGTTTGGCAGACCAGATTATTTGGTGAGAAAGAGTCCAGTCCCCCTCGAAAAACAGGAAGAGAGAACTGATTCAGCTCTGATTTGTTTTCATCCACAGTAGCTTGAACACAGTTGCTACTGTGAAGGTGTGAAGTTTGTGGCTGCCTGAGGGCATCTGATGTAGCCCCCGTCGTTAGACTCTGTCAGCTTGCTTCCCTGAGATTCGGACATGTCATGTGTTCGTCTGGTTAGTGTATTGGCTACCCCATCGTTCACAATGGAGCGAGGGCTTGAGCACGTGGCCCTCCTCACCTGTCTCCATGAGAGGTGTGGGGGGTGTTTGCAGACGCTTCTGTGTCTGCTTACTGCAGATGAATCAGAGGCACCTTGCTAGGGTTTATTGATTAGGCTAATACCCTGTGGGCCGTGAGGGAGGGAGGAAAATGGCCCCCTCCCTTTATGACGGCTTGTAGGCCAGAGGGACCTGTTTTGCTGAAGATATTTGTGTGTTGTTGTTGTTTTTTTTGAGAGTCAATAAAACAGAGAGGAGCTGTTTCATGAGCTTTATTTGTGCTTATGTGCAATGACGTACATGATTCTATGTCACTCACAGCAGAGAAAGCATGATTTGTGCACGTTGTAAATATACCAGCTTTTTGTACTGTGTTACAAGTAAAGTCTGGACATGAAGGGATCATTCCCAGTACCACGTGGGCGGGTGATCGTGTAATGTGGAAACGTGGACCTGGTTCATCAGGCACGTTTTTGTATGGTGTCCCGATTCGCCGAGGAGACCCTGTGTTTGGTCGCCTGGCGGGGAACAAACCTGTTTTTGCTACATGCGTGCTCGGTGCGAGGCTGGCTCGGCGGGGGTCTCTGCCGGGGCTCTTCCTCGTATGCTGGCCGCTTCTGCGGTGGGGCACGCGTTGCCGAGTGGTGCCGAGACTGCGCAGGTCTGCTTCCAGCAGACTCCCTTGGGGGGGCGAAGCTTCTCCGGGGAATGCCCACCCGGAGAGCTTCCGCCTGTCTGCGTCTTTGGTCCAGCTTGGTCTGAATTCGCTCCAAAGCTTTACCAAACAATCCCGTCGGCTCTATCGAGTGGTGGAGAAAAGGCACCTTTTGTCCCTCCGGGAGATCCGTTAAAGTCATCCAGAGGTGGCGGATCGCGATGACCACTTCCGCCATTCCCCTACCCTGTGCAACAGCAGCTGTCCCCATCATACTGAGCACAAAGTCTTTTGCTCTGCAGGCTTCGTCCAGCAAGTTGGCGGACGCCTGCTTGTCCGTTGTTACTTGGAGCTGTTGTAGTTTTTCGGCCAGGTAAGCCTGCATTAACGCGGACGCGTTCATGGCGCGTGCCACGAGTCCCTGAGCCCTGTAGCACTTCTCGAGTAGAGACGCTGAAGCTCGACAAGCCTTGCTGGGAAGAGTTGGTTTTGTTCCTGATGACTTAGGAGCCAGGTTAGACGCTAGTGTGTCCTCAATTTGAGGCACGTTAGCTATTCCCACCTCATCCATCCCATCTACGTTGAGGAACTGTGAGAGGGGAAGGAGCATAGGGGCTCTTGGATGAGTCCAGGTGTGAGTTAGTTCTGTGAGGAAGTCCGGGAACACAGGCATCCTTTGCCTCATTGCGGCCTGCTGCTTCGAGTAAAAATAATTTCCTGCCAGCCTCATGACCTGTTGGCGAGGCGGAGGTTCGGGCCATGGGATGTGCAACGCGTCCGTTGCTCTGTGGCACAAGTCGAACAGAGCAGGGATGGAAAAGTTGGTTTCTGGGAGCACAGGTAATGGGGTCTGGGAGAGATATTCACCTTGATCCTCCAGTTCCACGTTTGCCTCCTCCGTTGAAAATTCGCCCGAGGCTGAAATCGAGATCTCGTCCTTGTTCATCATACCACGGGTGTCGAACTCGACTGTTAGGTCCACCATAGGAGCCAGCACATCAGGGCTGTCGCCCCATTTGACTTGTGTGCTGTCATGTAGAGCCATGTTCTCTAGCTCCGGTGTGGGAGTGTGGGGCTCCGTGGTGTCCGCGTCTGCTGCTGGTGTTGCTGAGTTGCCCATGGCTTTGGCGATGAGGTCAACCTGATGCCGCAGCAGCGCATCCATCATGAGGTGTGGGCAACAGTCGGGCGTATCCAGTGCTGCTTTTGCATGAAGCATTCCCAGGCAGACTGGACAGGCCTCGTGGGTGTCCGTTGCTGCGAGGGAGAAACCACATCCACTGGGACAGGCGCGCGAAGTTGGGCTCACCGTCCCGCTGGTTTTCCTTGGAAGTCTCGCCTTTTGCTTTCCTTTCTCTGGAGGCATGTCCGAGATGAGGCGGGTGAGTCCTTCCAGAATCTTTTTCCTTTTTTCTTGAAATGTCTCCTCCGTCGTATCGCTTTTGCTGGCTAGCTCGCTAGGAGTTAGCGAAATAGCTTTTTTCTTGTGGCGTAGTTAGCGCCGTCGAGCGAAGCAATCTGTAGAGAGAGGAGAAGAAAATACTTCTGGGTTAAGAGAAATGTGCCGGACTAGTAGGGTTGTACATCTCTGTGGGACAGACGATTTGATTCACATCTAGATACAAAGGTTACGATTCGATTCAAAAACTATTTATTTTAAAAACGGAACAATTCGATTTGATGCATTGTAAAAGCGATTCGGTTCGATTCGGTTCGATTCGATTAAACTTCAAATAATTCTACGTTTTAACATTTGTTGATGTACCGGTAGACAAATATTTCATTATGAAAGAAAAAGGACCATTTCTATCAATGTGACATTCTTAGAGCATTTTTAAATTTGTAAAAGTCCACATATATCATATCTAAAAGGGTGCTGTAAAGCACTGGTAAAAATAAAGTAAAAAGCCAAACAAAATAATCACATGTTAAATGTGTTTATTTTTAAACATGGACCTAAAAGACCAGCTAAAAGAAAATTTCCTACAGAAAATACAGAAAAAATATAAAAGGCACAAATGGTTACAGCAGCATGTAATAAAATAAAAATCACTAGGAAAAAAAAAAACAGGAATAAGCTACCGTAAGCACAAAGCTCCTGTGTGTGCAATAACCCGCTGTGCAATAACCTGTCACACAACCTGTAGTTTGGTAGTTATGTGCAATATAGATCATGTGCATTTTAGCTTATATTTCATTACTACCTTGAAATAGTTATTCACACAAATTCATCCTGCTTCACCGTTAAAATTCTACCATGTTGTTTACTATTTTTCTCTTCAGAAACTTTGTAAATATTATAATTACTGTTTCACTTTTTGGTAGTTTATTTTGTACCCTTATTGCATGCTTTAGTATTTCCTGTTTGCTTGTTGTTTGTTTTTTAGCCAGTCAAAATCGTTTTTTCTCATCCTGAGCATTTCATTGTACTAAGTTAACCCTGTGTTAACCTGCATATGACAAATAAACACTTGAACTTGAACTTAATAATACAAAACATAATGCAAGAACAGTACACCTAACAACAGCAGCACGAACATGAGTTTGTGTGAGCAGGTGGGCACGGATTAATATAAAAACATGCTCTCTGTACCTCTTGACTTCTTCACTGGCCTGGTCCCTCACAGATCTAGTTGCCATCCTCACTTCAAAGTCTTCTCCCAACAGCTCGTCCAGCGCTGACATTTTCTTCTTTTTACAAGTTGGTTCATCATCTGAAATAGAAAACATGCACCATATATTACTGGCTATGTTAGCCATGAAGTTGTTGTTTTTTTTTTTTTTTTTTTACTGACTTTACCATTTTATGTAAAAATCTTCATCTGATGTTCAGAATTTATTTATGTAGGGACTCGTGTATAACATTTGTAAAATATGTATCATTATCATCATGATTATTATTTAACTCTTTCTGTGCATGCAGATTCTCTCATTATAGTGAATGTGTTTTATGCTGATACAATGACAGCAGCACAAGTTTAAGACAAAGTCAGCTCATTCTTGATCACAAGTTATAAAACACAAACCTTTATGCTCATCTTGGGTCTGGGGTGTATCAATGCAGACGTCCAGATCTCCATTTGCAGGTTCAGTCTGCACTGGACCTCTCTGAACTGAATCCCCCGTTACCTAGAAATAAAACATGACATTACATTTAGTGTACAGTATGGTTAAATGCAGTGTAAACAATCAAAAAACAGTAGGCAGAATAAATCTAGTGACAGCAACAAAACACAGCAGACTGTAACTGAATGCACCATAATATGTATTTTGACAGTGTGTTGGGGGATTTACCTTGTGATGCAGGTATGTTGTTTCTGCTGACAGGCTTGTGAATGTCCTCTCTGAATCATGGCTACTGAGGAAGGGCAGGGACTTAAAACAGTGCAGTCTTAAAACGGGGGTCCTGCAGTGTGGAAGAGATCTTCAAGGACTGT
>JBBPBX010025364.1:0-25793 GCA_038048925.1 Garcialebias charrua | reverse complement strand
AAGCAGCCGTGACTGACCTAATGGCCTCCGGTGTTCTGCCTTAACTTGTGACCGTGAAAACTGGAGACCTTCTTCCTGTTATGACCGGAAGTTGCACATTTATTGCGCAATCATGACAAAAATGATCAGAAATGATCATTTTTATCATAATTATTATTTATAAAGCCTTTAAAACAACCACAGCTGCAACAAAGTGCTGTACACATGAAATTAAGAACATTTAAACACAATTTTTTTTATTTTTTTTTATTATTTTTTTTAAATACAGTAATGTCATATTTTTATTAAATATGATATGTTCGTAGGTCCCGTTGTTCGTAGGTCGATGGAGTCGTAGGTAGGGGGTCACCTGTATGTGTCAGCAAAGTAAAGAGATAGTTTCTTTGTTTATGTATCCTCAGGAGCAATTTGAGAGAAGTTGGCCTATCCAAGGCCAGAGGGGAGGCCAAATTCAGATAAACAATTGTTTTGGGCAGGCATACTCTGATTTCTGTCTGCCTTCAGGTCTGCTGTTACACTCAATGATGAATCCAAACAGCCAGATTTGTGTACATTCTGTCCGGTCCGTGCTTGTTAGCTTTCTCCAAGGTTGAATCCTTCCTGCCAGCAAGTTCCAGGAGCCGCAAATGACCTATGATTCTCAAAAATTGTGTCCAGCTTGCGGTTGAGCTTGTTCAGCATATGAGTCTGAGAGCTCGATACATGGATTAATCCTTCACATAAGGCTGGCAGCTTTACCATGGCCGTAACTGCTGCTGACATCTTCCTAATTTGTCGATACCCTAGGTATCCGCCGATTCCAAAGAGCAGAAACCCTGTTATCATAAATCCAATAATGTACACATCTTCCACGTCCTCCACGGTAGAGTTGCACTCAGGTCCAAATAATCTGAATCGACCCGGCCCCAGCCCACAGCCATCATCTCCGAACCCCACACGGTCCGACAAATGGACTATATGCCGCGGGTGGCGGTGACGTACTTCCGTAAAAATACAACCCACGTCCGCCACTTCCGGGTCCCATCCACTGCCGTTGTTGTTAGCGTTAGCTCCTAGTAGCAGACCATGAAAACGACCCGAAACGGGAAGCGACGGTGAGCTACTGGTACTACAAGTGAGAATCACTTCCGGCTCTTGGCGAAGCAGGTCGCTCTCTGCTCCTCTCCTGCCCTAAAGTTTTCCTCCTCCCTGCTTTTGCTCTCTGTCTCGTCTGCAACTTTTCAGTGCTCACTCAAAGCAATTTGGAACATGGATTTAATCGCGAGGGCTGTCTCCTCTATCGATAATATTTTTTCCACGAAGCGCTCCGGACCAGGAGAAATCGGCGTGCCCCCTCGACACGCATGCGGCCGGATATATCATGGATGTGGGGCGAGTGGAAGATGATGTGTCTGACCGTTCTTTCAGTCGAGGACGTGGAGATCTGTGGATAATTGGATTTATGGTAGCAGGTGCGCTGCTCTTTGGCTTATGCGGAAGCTTCTGCTACTGGAAACTAAGGAGGACTTCCGCGGCGATCAACGCGCTGTCGAAACTTCCTGCTCAGCAAGACTCTTTGATCCGAGCTGTGACCTCAATGAACCAGCTGTTGTTCGAGCTGAATCGCACGTTGGGAACAGTCGTGGACGACCGCAGACCTGCGGTGCGGTTTAAGACTCGTTTACAGCCGTGTGAGTGGGCTACATCAGGGAGGAGAGGGAACCTGTAGCTCGGGTTGAAATGAAAGCTCACATAATTTGGACGAATTGGACTCAGACAGCACCTGGACTCAAGGCTGAACAGTAAAAGTACACTGTAGCCTGCCCTGAAGAATAAATAAATCAACTAATCTAATCGGGACACCCCAAGCAACCTTGAACAAAAGGCTGACTGCAAACCTCTCCTGGAGTCTGCTACTGGAAGAACTGTCGCTCCCCCCCCCCAGAGGTCTCTGTGTGCCTTCAGATGAGCAGCTGAGCCCATCTGCAGACTGTGCTTTATCTGGACAAATGCTCACAGACTTATCTCCCTGCTCCGCCACCAAAATGCAACATGTGCTGTGTCTTATCTGTGCTTGACGACGTTGGTAGAGTTTTTTGACTTTATCATAGAATGTCCTAAGACAAAATGTGATAGATTCTTTTTTGAATACCACTGCTATCCCATTGTAACCTTCCTTTTTTTTCCATATCTGATTGTTTGGCGGCGCGGATTAATTTCTGCTGCGGCTTTCCGTGCGCATGTCCCCTCTCAAGGATGGTGCGTGCGCCAATTGCAATGTTTTGTACCCCGGTACAAATATGCCAATAAAGATATATTCTATTCTATTCTACCGTGGTGTACACCAACTGGTGGGTACAGCCATTCCGTTTCCCCGCCGAGGAGGGGTTAGGGCGACAATGGATCGTGGCTATCCGAAGGGGAAACGTCGCTATAGATTTATATAGATTTATATATGTATAGAGTTATTATTGGTGTGTATGTGGATGTTTTATTTATTGTATTTACTCATTTATGTTTGTGTCATTTCTGCTAACCCGAAGTGCGCCGCACGGGTATTGTATGCGGAAGTGCTGGAACGGGAATCCGTGGCATATAGTCTATTAACAGCAATTACAGGTCTGAACCCAAAAACCCCTCAGACATTTTAATTAAGCTTTGACTGCTTATACTACGACTACTATTAATGGTTGGCAGATGCGCGTGGCTGAGGGGGCAGAAGATCAGAGCTGAGGAGCAGTCAAAGTGCAATAAATGCTACCCCTGCTTCTGCCTGCATCCTGTTCTGACAAGTCGGATATTTTGTGATCCCACCTGTTTGGGTCGTCGGCCACGTGCGTCCGCTGAGTGCAGTGGCTGAATGAACGTCCGTTTGGGCTGATGGATCGCTGGCAGTAGTCCATCTGAAGCATAACTGAACTTTTTACCTCTTTCAACCAGCTGGTCAGGGCGCGGTGAAATGACTGCGTGCGGCAGGTGTAGTATGGCAAGCCATCTAAAAAAAGTTAAGACTGGTCATCTGACATTCAAAAAACAGAACAAAACAAAACAAAAAAATGTAGAAATGTTTTGTTTTTCATCCGAAAGCTTCTTCGGTTTTTTGAATGTCCAGATGACCAGACTTAATTTATTTATTTTTTTTAGATTTTTCTACATGGATTATTGAGCATGCATCAGGCAAGCCATGGTTGCATATAATAATAATAATAATAATAATGAATTTAATGTATAACGCACGTTTCATTAATGAAAATCTCAAAGTGCTACAAAGTGCAACAAAATTAAAGGTCAAATAAAGCAAGTGATAAAACAAGTAAAATCAATAATAGTATCAACTAAGATCAAAGATAGAATCATGAGGAGGCAGAGTAGGCTCGCTTAAAAAGAAAGGTCTTCAAGCCGCTTTTAAAGTCAACCAGTGACTGTGGAGCTCTCAGCTAGTCAGGAAGAGAGTTTGATAGGCGGGGGGCAGCCACACTGAAAGCCCAGTCTCCCATGGTCCTAAATTTGGTTCTCGGAATGTGAAGGAGATTACTAATCTATGACCGTAGAGACCAGGTGGATGAATATGGAACAAGAATGTCCTTTAGATAATCTGGTGAAGTTAGGTGTAAGCATTGATGTGTAATGGGAGCCATTTTGTACTGAATTCTGTAGGTGACAGGAAGCCAATGAAGGTGATGGAGAATGTGTGTAACATGTTCAAATTTACGAGCTCTCAACAAAATCCTTGCTGGACTGTTTTGGATATACTGAAGCTTCTGAAGGTATTTATCAGGGATTCCAATAAACAAGGAGTTGCAGTAGTCGAGCCTGGAGGAGACAAAAGCATGGACGAGTTTCTCAGCATCAGAAAAAGTTAGAGAGATGGGCAAAGTCTGGAGATGTTTCGAAGATGGAAGAAGCAGGTTTTAAACAGATGCTTAATGTGATTTTCAAATGTAAGATGAGAGTCCATTTTTATTCCAAGATTTGTAACAGAGGTGGAGAGGGGGATGTCTTGTCCAGAAAAGGAAATTGTTGTTATAGTTGATGTTTGTACCTGGTGAGGGTGCCAATCAGTATGGCCTCAGTCTTGGAGCAGTTTAATTGAAGAAAGTTCTGATTCATCCATGCCCTTATTTCCTCCAGGCAGGTAGAGAGGGCAGTGAGTGAAGATGGAGATGACAATGGGGAGATGAGGATGCTCCAGTCCTGATGTAAAGCTGTGTATCGTCAGCATAGCAGTGAAAAGAAATGTTGAACTGATTAATAATTTGACCTAAAGGCAGCATGTAAAGGGAAAACAGCAGGGGCCCCAGAACTGACCCCTGAGGGACACCACAGGAGACACAGACTGTCTGGGACGTGGCGTTGCCAAGACTAACACATTCCAGCCTATTGGAGAGGAAAGATTTGAACCAGTCCAGGACAGTGTCACAGAGACCGACCTCCACATGAAGACGGTGGAGGAGGATACTATGGTCCACAGTGTCGAAGGCTGCAGTGAGGTCAAGGAGGACAAGGATGGAGGGAGAACCAGCGTCGGCAGCCATAAGGACATCATTGGTAACTCTCAGCAATGCAGTCTCAGTACTGTGAGCTGCTCTGAATCCAGACTAAAACTTCTCATATAGGGAGTGTTGCTGTAGGTGGACCTGCAGCTGAGCAGCAACTGCTTTCTCCAGCACTTTAGACAGAAAAGGAGGTGTGAAATTGGGTGATAATTAGAAAAAATGTCAGGATCCAAATTAGATTTTTTCAGAAGAGGCCTAATGATGGTAGTTTTTAGAGGCAATGGAACATGACCAGATTGTAGAGACTTATTTATTATTTGTGTGATTAATGGGCTTATTGCAGAGTGATTGGATTTTATGAGACGAGGGGAAGGGATCCAGGGCGCAGGATGAAGGCTTCATTTTCTTGATGATGGTCTCCACCTCACTCTGAACAACTTCATCAAAGCTGCTCAGGGTCCCAGAATGCAGACGGGTAGATGGCACACGAAGATCAGGGAGGTTGTGGAGCTGAGATCTGATAGTGTCAACTTTGTTTTTAAATGATGAAAGGAACAGGTCGCATTTTTGAGCAGTCTTCAGGAGTTTGTTTAATGGGATTAAGCAGATGAGTTATTGTGGAGAAGAGCTGTTTAGAGTTTCCAGGGCAGGTGTTGATGATGTTGGAATAATATTTGGAGCGTGCTTCTTTAAGAGAATAGGCGTACACTTTCTGATGTTCTTTATATGACTGATTATGTACAGAGAGATCAGATGATTTTGCACGTCTCTCAATAGCACGGCCAGTTGCCTTCATCCTGCGCAGCTCACCAGAGTACCAGGGGGCTGAACGGGAGAAAGACACTAGTCTTGTCTTCAAGGGAGCATGTAGGTCCAGGAGCTCCTGGAGAGATTGGTTGTATTAATCCTCAGAGTCATTTGCAGATGAATGATTGACAGCGGTCAGGGCGTGAAGATCAGAGAACAGAACCTCAGGGGAAATGTTTTTAAAGTCCCGGAACTGGATAGGTCGTTTTGGGTTAGAAGCAGACGAAGCTGAAGGCACTTCCAGGGAGATGACCCTATGGTCTGAGACACCCAGGTCATATACAGATAAGTTATTGATGAGTACAGTGTCTGCAATCACCAAATCCAGAGTATGCCCCCTGTTGTGCGTAGGGGCATCAACATGTTGGGTGAGAATGAGAGAGTCCAAAAGACACTTAAAATTTGTTGTCAGAGGGGAAGAGGAATTGTCCATGTGGATATTTAAGTCGCCAAGAAAAATTGTCTTCACAGGGGAGAAGCAAAAAAAAGTGATGAAGTCATGTATCTCTGAGTTAAATGAAACATGCGGTTTGGGAGGCCCATAAATCAATATAACATTCATCAGGAGTAGGGCTTTGAAGCTGAAGGCCAAACATTCAAAAGAAGAAAAGTCCTGCGAAACCAGATGTGACTATTTTAAATTACTGCGATAAATTACCGCCAGACCACCACTGCGGCCAGTGCAGCGGGCTCTCTGCAGATAACTGTTTCTAGAGGGACAAGCTTCATTCAGAGAACTGTACATCTGGTTGATGCCAAGTTTCTGTAAGACACATGAGGTCCAAGTTCTTCTCCAGAATGTGATCATGAATTAGACATGATTTGTTGGATAGTGATTGTACATTGAAAAGTTCTATTTTAATACTAGTTGGAGCAGAAGTTTTTAGAAGTGGTTTAAGCAGACTGAAGTCCACTCCATGTTTTCCTTGCCACTTCGTACGCTATGGACTACAAGGGACTAGAGACGCAGCATTCTGATGACGTAATCGAGGTGTGACACGTCTCTCAGACCAGACAGAAGGAATCGAGTCAGAGTCCGCTTGCCGAGAATAAACAGATTTCTTTCGAGAGCTTCTATGGATGTAACGAGGTCTACGCAGAAGTCCCAGTTGTTTGATGGTGGAAACAGAAGGAGGAATGGAGCAGTTGTTAAGTCCAATCAGCTCCGAAGCGGAGTATGTCAACATTGCACCAGCCAAGCCGGGGGAAGCTAGCACGGAGCTAGCCGCTAACAGCAGGCCCACGGCTCAGAAAAAGACATACAAGAAGCAGAAAGAGTTAACTTGAATGAGCATTATCTTGGAGCACAGGAGAGAATCCAGAACAGTCCAGAGGACACAGGAAGTTGACAGAGGCAGCAGGTAAGTGAACAATAATTGCAGTTACGTGGTTCTCTAAGCTAAATTTGTGCTGGAGTTAACGGGAGGTTGACAGCCCCCACTATTAAAGTTCCGGTTAGACTAGTAAAGATTTCTATCTAAGGAATCCAGCAAACAAGTCAAATCTTGGCCTCGCTATAGTCTCCCATCCTGAGCAAGCACAATGGCATCAGTGGAAAGGAAAAACTCCCTTTTAGAAGGAAGAAACCTCTAGCAGAACCAGGCTCAGGACAAGCAGCCATCTGCTTTGACCGGCAACGTGTAACATCGATAGAGCCACAGCGCAGTCAGACAAGACAGGTGCTCTATCTCTTAATATATTGGATATATTGGATATATTATATTGCATATATTGGATCGTCGGCCGCGTGTGTCCTTGATGCAATATAAAGCCCGACACAGACCCGGCCCACACATTAAGCACATTATTATGGGTCTGTCCGAATCTGGGTCAGGCAGAGCCGGGCTCCGGGTTCAGGTTAGAAATGACAGCTCTACTCCACAGACACAGACACAGATAGGCACATCGTCTTCCACAGTCCCCGGGAATCCCTGACATACCCAGCTGCGTGTGTTTATTCAGGGCATGAGGGCTCTCCAGCACCCTGTCGTCGGGTAGAATTTTTTTTAATCATATACCGGAAATTTTATTTATTTTATTTTGTGTTGAGGAACCATTTGACTAAATCCATAATAATTTTATATTCAGAAGATGTGTAAAGAGAGACTCTGAGCAGATTGACAGAACAATAGAGCAAAAAAGTAGGAGGGAGGGGAAAGAGTGAGCGCAGCCATCTTCATCAAGAGCGAAAAAGAAAATGATGATGTATGTAATGTTTTAATTTCTTACTTCAGTCTCTTGAGTCTTTCTGGATTTCAGTTAATCAAACTCTGAGACAGGGCAACCTTATCTTTTGAATAATGTTTGCAATATAACACTTGTGAATTTTAATGAATCAGTTTGGAACTTAATGTCAAACCGATACAAACAATTGCAGAAAATATTGCTTTTTAATTAAAAACTATAAGTACAATGGAACAATGCGTTTGTTTTTTCTGTAACGGCCTCTTTTCCACTCTTACGAGAAAACAGATTATTAGCTTAGGTCAGACTAATAAAAACAGTTGTACATTTTTCCAAAGCTCAAGACTATGATAAATGCAAGGTTTGTATTCGGAAGAAAATGGAGCCTGAAGGCTTTTAGAAACAGCACTGATGTTTATCCAGCTCACAGTTCTGCAAACAGGTGGCTTGTTTATGTGTTCTATTGTGTCTACCTCTAATGCCACCACCATAAACTCTAGTCTTTATCATGCCACATCTCATATGCTCAGCAGCACAAACATTTTCAAAAGAGAGCAAATCTCAGTGCCTAAACTAGTATGAGCCTTGCGTCGTCCAGTGAATACATCGTGAAGATATGCAGAATAATATTAAAATCTAGAAGTGAGAGAAGAAACACTCCTACAGTGGAGCGTACACTATCAGCAGGAGCTCATCTATCATTAAACAGCACGATGAAATCTTCAGGAGGCTGGAGAGGAGAGGGTGGAGGATGTTGAGAGTGTGGGAGGATGTGAAAAACAGGGGGGGTGATCAGGGGAAACAGGAGCAACTGAGTGCGACACCAGAACAGAGGGGCATGTGAGAAAGACAAAGCGACAGGACAGAGGAGGCTGGAATCAGGATGCAGAATAATAAAGCTGTGCAGTGGATTATAAAGATGTAGTGAGATATGAATTGGACAGACAGCATGTCTCTGTTCAGAGCAGCGGAACCCTCCTAAAATCATGCTGTCATTGTGTTTGTCTCACACGTGGATGTTCGGCACGACTAACAACACCTTCCCTTCCTGCCTGTCTGGACACCTCTGTGGATGTTCCCACCTCCTCCTCTTTCTTGTCATATAAAACAACATGTGGTGAGAAGCCAGAGTGCTTCATTTCATCCAAAGCAGTGCACATCTTTTTTATTTTACAACGTAGAACATTCAAAAGTCCTTTCATCTCATTACAGGTCATTTGTAGCATTCTGGTGACCGTCAGCATTCTGGGGGAGTGGTGGTGCAGAGGTTAGACAAGATAGGCCTGTGATCGGAAGGTCGCTGGTTCAACTCCCTGGACTGACAAAAAATGTGGGTTGAAAAGGTGAAACACCCACACCTGCCTCCACCCTCATTTGCCCCACTCCAAGCCCTTAAGCATGTCACATTCGGATAGAGAGTGAAACCCAAATGCAAGCAGGACTCCAGTGAGATCACAAACAAGTTATTTATTTACAAAAACAGGCTGACGGGGCAGTGACTACTTACAGAATGTAGAAATAGCTTGGAAGGCAAGGGCACTAGGAGCCAAATGTAAAGGTGCAGCATGACCCGCTCCCCTACAAGGCACAGGAGAGCTCAGCATTTAAAGCCGAGACACTGAAAATGTGACTCGCATGGTGCATTTGCAGCATGATACTGTTAGCAGTGTGGTTCGGTTAGCCGCGTGGTCTTATTAGCATTGTTAGCAGGTCTTGTTAGCAGATCCCGTCAGCAGCTTGATGATACTGGACCACAGCAACTGCCTCCCAGACTGTCCTCTAGAACTGGGTCCGGCAGACAGAGAAGAGAACATCCAAGGTTTCCCCACGGAACCGAACGGGTCCATAGAGTTCGGTCCATGCAGAAAAATGGAGGATCATGGAGACAGCCGCCATGACAGGCCTGAGCCAAAGGCTGAAAGAACTGAACCACGATGGAAGGTTGGCACGATGGCAAGGCAGCGACACAGAAAACTCCACAAGTGTGTTGCGGTCATACCTGTACCATGGATGTACATTGTAAGTGCCAAAAAAAAAAAGAAGTTCAAACGAAAGCAACAGGAACATAAAAAGATTGAGTTCACCGGGAACCTGTGTACCGGTAGTAGAGCTGTCATTTCTAACCCGGGCCCGAAGCCCGGCTCGACCAGAATTAGGGGTGGGCTGGGCCATGATAATGCGCTGGATAGGTGGGCCAGGTCGGTGTCGGGCTTTTGATTGCATCAGCGTATCAGCCGTGAGCCACTTACATGGCAACATGGCTTGCCATACCTTCACCAGCTGCACGCAGTTATTTCACCGCGAGCTGACCGGCACTGAAAGAGGTAAAAAGTTCAGTTAAGCTTCAGATGGGACTATACTGCCCGGCAGCGATCCATCGCCAAATGGACGTTCATTCAGCCGCTGCATTCAATGGACACGTGGCTGAGGACCCAAACAGGCGAAGCAGACGTGTCTGAATAAATCAGAATTGATGATGATGATGATTTATTTGTTTTCTCAGGGACAGTGCACAACAATACATTGACCTACAAAAACAGGAAAGATGCATTGTGCCAGGTTATAGTAATAATACTAATTTCCGCCTGTAGTCCCCGGACAGGTTGATGTTTAACAAGAGTAACGGATTTTTGTAAGTGGATGAGAAAACCATTAAACACAAATACAGACACAATATATACATACATATCATACCTCGCCCCTCAAATATACCATACATAAAAAACTTTCAAAATTTCACCAGTTCTCTCACACACACACGCACTACCAGTTTGTTCACATACACACACACACACACACACACACACACACACACACACACACACACACACACACACACACACATCATATATACATAATCACACTTCTTCAAACAAACCTACAAACTGTACTTTCACTCACACACAGTCATCACTGGTGGGTGCAAACCTGCTTTGATAAAAGCCATTTCCTTGTCAGATGTGCAAACGTTGGGAAACTTGTACATTTTATAATCTCATTAGGCAGAATATTCCACTGACTCATGGCAACAACAGAAAAGACGGATTTAGCAAAAGAGGTCCTACATTTAGGGATGCTGCACTCTCCTCTAGAGGTCGCCCTTGTGACTCGAGTTGTTTTTTCTGAGTTCAATATGACAAACCTTCTTAGAGGAGGAGCAGCCATACCATGGATGATTTTAAAAAGTAGACAGATATTTGCATGGAATATTAAATTGTCAAAGTTTAAAAGATCATATTTGAAAAGAATATGACAGTGGTGATATTGTCTGGATTTCCTATCATGAATTTTTTGGCAGAAACAGGGTTTTTATGCACCCTGAAGGTCATGAAAGGACAGACACCCCCTCAGCTCCGATCTTCTGCCCATTTTATTCAGCCATGTGTCACCGCAGTAAAAGGAGTTTTCCATTGAACGTTGGACATTTGAGCTCCGTGGCTTCAGCGCTCCGTGGCTTCAGTGGTGTGTTCCTCTCGTTTGATCCGACGCAGACAGTCTGAGTTCAGTCAGCCGCGCTCGAACGAGAGGAACACGCCGCGGAAGCTACAGAGCTCAAATGTCCAACGTAAAACAAACTTTACAGTGGCCTACGTGTCCGCCGACCTTTAATAACTCCAAGCAGTCAAAGCTTAATTTAAAATGTTGGATGTTTCAGGTTTGGACCTGTAATTACTGTATTACTGTTAATTTGTCGGGTCGGGTGGGGTTTGGAAATGATGGCTATGGGCTGGGGCCGGGTCAGATCAGATTTTTTGGGGCCCGAATGCAACTCTACTGTGAAGCTGCTGCTCGGCTGAGCATGGCCATCTTGTAAACTAGTCACAGTCAGTACATAGAACAGAGTATAATGTCTAAATCTCCTTTAAAAACAGATGACGCATGGTGAATGCATGAAGTACACATTGTCTCAATGGTTGTCCGTGGTAAGAAAGAACAAGTACTGTATGTGTAAGAAAATATCTTGTGTAGCTGCAAGTCTCTAACCAGTTTGCAGAAAATGTATTGATAATAAATTATGATAAATGCTTATTTATGTGTATATTTACCTGCAAACCATTTGCTGTTTTGTTGCTGTTGGCTATTATGTTTAAAAATGATAATGAACTTCATACATTTTAACGTAGCATATTGACATCTTCTTACTCCTCCTCTGGCATAAATGGTGTTAAAACTTTACCTGTAGGCACATATACATGGGTTTTGTTTTATTATTACTTTTGGATGTCCACAAAAAAATCATGTAAATATAATCCTTTAAAAGAGATGAAGAGGGTGAAGGAGAAACTACAGTGTCAGTGACATCAAGGATTTCAAGAGGAGCGTGGAGATTAAGTGACAAAAACAAACTAGACTGGAAGGAGAGGAAAAACAACAAAGACGGAGACATTGATAACTTGAAAGTTCACAAGCATGAAGAAATAACTTTGTCAAATACAAGCAACAGCAGCTGCTTTGTCTTTTATGATAGATGCTTTCATCTGGATAACCCAGTTAGCTCTCAGCTTCTGTATGTTTTATGAAGAGCTGCGTTGCACTCGTCTCCCAGACAGAGACAGCAGAGCAAAACAAAAGGGAGGACGGAGTTTAAGAAACGGCAGCAGATCACAACGTGTACAGAAGCCTCCGCAGCAGTGATGCTCATTAACATATGATTCATTAGCAGGGTGGTGGTGGAGGCTGGAGGCAGACAGCCACGATGCATGAAGCTCCGAGGAGCATTTATGAAGAAAACTAATGTTTTCTGTCACGACCAAATGTGCAGCCTGTTTCTCCCACTTCAACACAAGATGACAACAAGACACAACTCAAGGTCAAAAGAAAATTCCACTTCCTCTCGACTAATTCATCCTTACTGATGCTTGCTCTGAGACAAGTTGATGTAGACCGTGGTGGGTGGAAAACAGAGCCTGAAGTAGAAGGAAATCTGTATTCATGTTGCTCTCCTCATCAGTGCAGATCAAAAACTTGCTCTGCAACATTTTTATCTCCCCCTTCTGGCAGGGAGAAGAACTACGCAGGTTTAGTTTGCACAGTGTCTTTCTTATCTGGAGCATCACAACTTGCTTTGAGGGAAGCAACCTTTTATTTATTAACATTTGATTAATTGGGGCAGCACGGTGGTGCAACTGGTAGAGCTGCTGCCTCTCAGCAAGAAGGTTGCCGGTTCAAATCCCGGTCCGAGGGCCTTTCTGGGTGGAGTCTGCATGTTCTCTCCATGAAGCGTGGGTTTTCTCCGGGTATTCCAGTTTCCTCCCACAGACCAAAAACATGCATGTTGGACTGAATGGTGACTCTAAACTGTCTCTAGGTGAGAGAGAGAATGGTTGTTTGTCTCTATGTGTCCCTGTGATGGACTGGAGACCTGTCCAGGGTGTTCCCCGCCCCTCACACAGTGATCATGGGCACCAGTGACCCCCGTGACTAAAAATGGAAGAAGCGGGTAAAGATAACGGATGGATTTGATTAATTGTACTTCATATGGTTGTTGTTAGGTCTAAAAAACATGGACCTCTGTAAAACTGTTATTGTTGTCTGATGTCGGCCTCATCACATGAACTGCACTGTGCAGGGAATCTCACTGATGTAACTTGCACTGTTTGGCTTAATCACCTTTGTGCAAACTTAACTTGGTCGTAATTTGACTGTGACAAAAACAAGAATGGACTCAAACTGAAAGTGGGAATGTTTATTCAATATGTAAAGCATGAATTAAAAAGATAAAGAAAAAAATAAATAAACAGCTTTAGTCACAAAAAAGTTGTCGTGTGTGAACACTATTTTACAAACTGACACCACCATGCGTCACATTAAATTTTTTCTTCTTAATCTTTTGGCTGCTTTCTTCTTCAGGGGTCACCATAATGAGTGAACTCAGACGAAGACTTGGTCATTGTTTTTAGCTGGATGCCCTTCCTGATGCAACCACAGACCACCAAGCTACCGCAGCCCTCTGTGTGGTGCCCGGGGAGGCTTAAATGACAGCCCTGGGCCCTTGAGCAAATGAGGGTGGAGGCTGGTGTGGGTGCTTCACCTTTTCCACCACATTTTTGTTGGTCCAGAGATCCAAACTGGAAACTTTCTGATCACAGACTCACCTTCTCTAACCTCGGTGCCACCACTCCCCTATGACTGTTATAATGGTGGACGTAGTTTTATCCAGCTCCACCACAAGTGCTACAGCTAGCTGCTGCCTCAATTCCCACTCACAAATCATCATAGAAATGGGTTCAATAGGTGATTATGAGTTAAGAGTCATCTCTGTGTTGCTTACACACGGTTACTTGTTGACTGGTAGTGAATCTGAAAGTTATGCACCATAACTCATGTTCCCTGAAGGAAGGGAACGCGGTGCAACATATGCTATGGGAATTGCGCCCCTGCGCGATTACCTGAAGGAATACATTCACGCCTTTACGGCTAGGGCGTCAGCGTCACGCCAGAGGCCCCGCCCTCTGGGTATTTAAGCCGCTGACGCCCATCCATCTTTCTCCAAAATTGCACTTCACCGAGCTTTCAGCATTGAAAAGGGCCAGATATGTTGCACCTCGTTCCCTTCCTTCAGGGAACATGAGTTATGGTGCATAACTTTCAGTTCCCTTTCAGTCAAGTTCTCTCAGTGCAACATATGCTATGGGAACGTAATCCATTCACGCCCTTGAAATGCTCAGTAAAATGCATGCTAATGTGAACGTCTGGCAGTGGTGGGCGCATGAACGCTAGGTAGCGCTAAAGCGCTAATCCGCTTACAGTGGACCTAAACTTTTTGTCAGCGTTTTTGTGAATTGACTAACTTTTATAATTCATAAGCGGATTTGTGCTATTTTTATTTAAAATGCAGTACCGCTAATAACTAATTATCTATCAGTAAAAACCAATAAACTTATTTACAAGCTCTTATGCTGCTTGTTTTACCTTTTTCCCCACCGTAAACAGCAGAGAGGAGGAAAGGGTGTGAGGGTGAGGGGGGCAGAGCTGAGAACAGACTCGGCTCTACCATGTAGGTAAATGCCTGGGGGTCCCATTTCAGCAGTGGCCCCGGCCCCGCCTCGCCCCGTGCAGTCACCTACATCACTAACATTGATCCTGCTTGTTAATGTACATTTAACATAAAAATAATTATAGTTACGATGAAAACGATCATTAAATACGCAATAAAAAAAACGGTCGATTTCTTTATCCCCCTACTAAAAATGGACTATTCCATCTTGACATCTTCCGGGTCAGTCGTGAACTCGAGGGCTAGTTCTGTGGCTAGCTGGTTGTGCTGGGTACTTGGATAAATCCGCAGACAACCCCGCTGTTTCAAGCCAAATTAACGTGGCCGGATGATTTTATTGTGTGTTTTGTGTCCACCATTTGACGGTGAGTCGTTATTTTTATGTATTTTAGTTACTTTTCATTAAATCTGTTGACTACCTATAGACGCTGAACTCTGTGTCCAGCTGGTTGTTTTGGGTTACTAATGGATAAATCCGTAGAGAACCCCGCTGTTTCAAGCCAAATTAACGTGGCCGGATGATTTTATTGTGCGTTTTGTGTCGACCATTCGACGGCGAGTCGTTATTTTTATGTATTTTAGTTACTTTTCATTAAATCTGTTGACTACCTATAGACGCTGAACTCTGTGTCCAGCTGGTTGTTTTGGGTTACTAATGGATAAATCCGTAGAGAACCCCGCTGTTTCAAGCCAAATTAACGTGGCCGGATGATTTTATTGTGCGTTTTGTGTCGACCATTCGACGGCGAGTCGTTAGTTTCATGTATTTGGGTTACTATGTATAAATGCGGTGGCGACACACCCGTGTATTTGAGATTTAAACGTGGTTTTAGGGATTAAAAGATCATTCTATTTTTTGTTAATTTCGTGGCCGAATAGAATATATGTACGTAAAGTATTAAATAAATCCTTTGATTTTTGTAATTTCATCCTTTTAGGATCATTTTTGTTACTTTTCAGTTGGCAGTGTAGTGCAAATATTGATAACGCTGCCGGCTATATATAAATATATATATATATATATATATATATATATAATATAGAAATATATAAATAGCGGATTAGATTAGCTTCCCCTAATTTTCATAAGACATTTGTGCTTTTGAAATTGTGGACCTAAAAAAATTAATAAGCGTTTTAGAAATTGTGGAACTAATTTTTTAATTAGCGGTGCCCACCACCAACAGGCATCTCAAGGCTGTGTGTTAGAAAGAACAGCCTGAGTGACGTCACACGCAGTAACATCCAAACTGTAATGCTTTGCAAAAGTGTTTAATGAGCTCCAGTTCGCAGCAGCACAAATGTCTGCAACTGGTACACCCTTGAACAGTGACCACGAAGTGGCCAAGCCCCTAGTAGAGTGAGCGTGCACTCCAGAGGGCACCTGTTGACCTTTGCTACTGTATGCCCTTTTAATGGCCTCAGTCACCCAATGTGAGAGGTGTTGTTTTGATAGGGCCTTTCCAGTAGCAGGTGCTGCAAAGCATATAAACAGTTTATTTGTTTTTCTCCATTCAGCTGTTCTCTGCATGTAAGTGCGTAAAGCTCTCACGGGGCAGAGAGCCTTCAGCCTTTCCTGTTCCTGAGTGAGGACAGGAGCAGTTGGGAAGGAGGAGAGATCAAAGTCCAGACTCCTATGGTTTAAAGTCAAGACCTTGGGGATGTATGCGGGATTAGGCCTTAGGGTGACCTTTGACCCGTCAGGGGCGAATCTGGTACACATTTGATGTACAGACAATGCATGGAGGTCACCCATGCGTTTCGCCGAGCAAAGGGCCAAGAGTAAAGCGGTTTTATAAGATAATAAATCTATCTTAACCTCGCTCAGTGGCTCGAATGGAGGATCACAGAGAGCCCCCAAGACCAGGCTAAGATCCCAACCAGGGGTCAGGATCCTGGTGGGTGGTTTCATTCTTAGCACGCCCTTCATAAATCTTATTATGATTGGATGTGCACCAGGTGTCCTGTGTCCCTAGCCTTCGTGACAGGCTGAAATAGCTGATAGGAAAACTTTAATCATTGAGAAAGAACAACCTTTTTCCAGTAAGTCCTGAAGGAAAGTCAAGAGCTGAGCCAGGTCGCATGAGTAAGAAATAATATTTCTTTCTGTGCACCAAGCTTCAAAAATATGCCATTTCTGTGCATAGAGAGACTGTGTTGACACAGCACTGGCATTTTGGATGGTTTTTACCACATTTTCCGGCAGGCCTGATGCCATCAGCTTGTTCTTTTCTGCCAACAAGCTGACATTTTTAACAGCTCTCAGCCTAAGCGGCGAGACTGCTTCTTCTGGTGACATAGTTTGACCCTGAAGAAGAGCAGTTGGTGTATCCAGTTCCCTTCCAAGGGCCCTGGAAGCTGTGATCCCCTGGGGGTCAACCAAGTTGGGGAGAAGGCCTTTTCGCCGATGTGCTACCAGGCTGCTCTGATCGAGAGTGATCGAGGGAAGATGCAACCTGACGTCCTTATTAGACAGAAGTGGAACAGAATGTCTGTTTTTTCTCTCCTTGTTTGGGGTCATGGGACTGAGAAGCTGCAAGTTTTGTAAACAAGCAGATCTCCTGACCCCAATCTGTTTCCTGGATGGGTCTAGTTTACTGGTCCTCGGCCCTAACAGAGCGTTGGAACCAGACAAACCGGCCGGGGTCTGTGTTTCACCCGTTGGGGGGATATTATTTAAGAGCAGAGCTGAACCAGCACAGTGAGAAAGGTCACGTGCTGCCGGCTCACTGCTTGGACATTGCGTGTCGCCCATTAAAGATAAAGGGACAGCTGCAACGTGAGAACGTGGAGGTGATTCTTTGTGCTTGGCAGACTTTAAATTGTTTGGTGATAGAGAGCCCAGTTCCCTTCGAATAACAGGAAGAGGAATCTGATTCAGCCCTGATTTGTTTGCACACACAGTAGTTCGATCACAATTGCCTTTGTGAACGTGTGAAGCTTGTGGTTGCCTATGGGCTTCTGACGTGGCCCCCCGTCGTTAGATTCTGTCGGCACGCCTCCCTGAGGTGCGGACATGTCACGTGTTTGCTTGGTTAGTGTATTGACCGCCCCGTCGTTCACAATGGAGCGGGGGCTGGAGCACGTGACTCTCCTCAACTTTTAAACAAGTCAGAAGACATTCGGCTGTCACAGAATGATTCAGATTTTTGATATCGGAACCATTCTGGTAAAATCAGTTTAAGTTTTTTAAAGTTTCGGTCAGAGCCATATAAAGTGAGAGTTGCGACACTTCCATCGAGTTCCGTTGTAAGAATGGAATGCGGAAGTCACGTGGGTCATGGAGGGGGCGATTCATTCCATGCAGAGCCATGGCTCTGGTTACAGACTGAAGCTGCCTGCAGTAGCGCTCTGTCGCCGCCAGAGGGCGCAGCTCCACAAGGTTTCCATAGCCGTTGTTTGGAACTATTTACCGCCTGTCGGCGACTTCAAAGAGTGTCAGAACTCTCTATATATATGGCTCTGGTTTCGGTGTTTCTGTCCCGTCCTGTTGTGTTTCCATAGTAACAGAATGTTAACTCTGGGCAACTGGGACACAAATCTAAATGTCCAACAGTTTGTGTTTAACTCATGTTCAGCTCCTTACAGGTTCATTCAGCCTTTTACACCTTCTGTTTAGCTGTTTCAGTTTTATTCAGCTATTTTTGGCAGAATGAGTTTGATTTACAGCAGTTTTTCAACTTCACTCTGCTCTTTTCACATTTGTATGATCCCTTCAGCTTCTGTTAATTTTAGCATTTTTCATCCCCTTCAGCTGCGGTTCAGCAGATTTCCTGCTAGTTTAGCTTTTTCTCTTCTAATTTAACTTTAATGTGATCATTTTGACATTTTCTGTGTTTAGTTCAATAAAACGTGTTCGCATTTTGTTCAGTTTTTTTTTTTTTTTGCTTCTTCTGTGATTATTTGAGCTATTTTTGGCTTTTAGCTTCGTTCTGCTGATTTGAGCTTTTTGGTTAGTTTTATTTTCATCTACTGTTCCACTGATGTCATTGTGGTTCTTTCAGCTTCAACTCTTTAATTTTTAGATAATTTAGGCTAAAATGTGGTGTGGTAGTAGCCGAGAACATGCTAAAGGATGAATATAAATTCAATATGGCCGCCAAAAATAGCACGCTGTCCAGCTGTCAGAGGACATTTTATTTAATATCTATCTCTCCAACCGTGTAACGTAAAAATGTCAAAGTTGACAACTAGTCCCCTCATGGGTCAGCAATGATGAAGATTGATTTTAGGGTCATAGGGTTAATGGTCAGGGTCAAAGGTCAGCCCTTTTTTATATGGCTCTAATTTGACAACTATTTAACAAAGAGATGTCAAACTTCTCAGCTGAACATGAATTTGAAGCTTTTTAAGCAGCTTTCCACAAACTCATTCAGCAGTCACCCTGTATCTGTAGGAAATTCATTTTCTCTCGTTATTGTTTGTACTCATCATTGTTCTGTTGCTTTTTATCCTGATTGTATTTTATTGACGTGTCAATAAAATAGTTAGTTCCAGTTCAGTTATTTTGAACATCAAAGAGTTAGTTGGAGGAAATGAGCACTATAAGTAAAATTGAGCTTTAACTTAGAAAAAAAAACATGCAACAACAACAACAACAACAACAACAACAACAACAACAACAACAACAACCAGTAATTGAGATTTTTTGTCAATTTAAAGGGTAAAAAGTAAGGTGATGTCCAATTTGTGTTATGGCTGTTGTTTTAGGCCCATCAAGGATCTGACAAGAACTGGCCAATAGTCCTTGTCAGTATTAAACTTTATTTCTACAAACTGAAGCTGTACCAATATATCTACAGCAGGCAAGATATTAACTGTTCATAGTCTCTCCCCCTTCAAATGATCTGAATTACTGCTTCAGTTTTGAGCTGAAATTATAAAAGTCACTTACCAGTTTACGTTGACACCAGGTGCAGACGCCACACAGAGCTACGAGCCAAACGGCACAGACTACGAACGCAACAGAAAGCAGGAAAACACTGAGAGACACCGAGCCTGAGGAGGAGAGACGAGGACACAGAGACACACAGAGAGACGAGGGCATTAGTGCATTTCATGCATCCCTCCTCCTGCTGAGACTCCTGGGGTTTAACATTTAGATTCATTGATAAACATTTTGAATGTTTGACAAAGTGACACATGCTAGAGGAAAGTCATAAACTCAGGAACAGCTCCTTCTTTCCTTCCTCTCTCCATTCATCCTTGTCATCTGGCATCTTTTGTCAGCAAGAGAAAAAGAGAAAAGGCGTCTTCTTGTTCATGTTCTCTCCATGTGTCAACGGAAGATGCGTAAACGTCATGAAGACATAATATTGAGAGGCCAGAAGCACAATTACCAGCCTCCGTTTTCACTTCTCCATCTCCAAAATCCCTCACAAACGTTGTTCCAGTCTTGACAGATGATTCATTTTCCAGAGGCTTCCAGTTTCATTTCTTATTCTTTCAATTACGTACAGCTTCTAAAAACAGGACATTCATTCAGTTGTTGTAATTCAAAATGCAAAAATCAGAAAGGCAAAACAATGTTGGCAAAAATGAGCCCATAACTGTCACATTCTTTTCTCTGCCCAGTCATTTTCTATTTCTCAACGTTTCTGCTCACGGAATACTTTTTAATTCTTTAGATTTTTTGTGTGCGGGTTTTATATATTTGGCATATATATATATTATATATTTATATACTGCCTTAACACAAAAAACTTTCTCACACATTACCACACAACACAAAGATTTTAACACTGGACTCTGTCATCAAACGGGTTATTCACTAAACTCTCGGTCATGTGCTCATTCAATTTGCACTACTTCTCATATTCTCATATATACTGTATATGGCAGCATGGTGGCACAACTGGTAGAGCTGCTGCCTCTCAGCGAGCAGGTCCCCGGTTCAAATCCCGGTCCGGGGGCCTTTCTGGGTGGAGTTTGCATGTTCTCTCCGTGCATGCGTGGGTTTTCTCCGGGTGCTCCGGTTTCCTCCCACAGTCCAAAAACATGCATGTTAGGCTGATTGGTAACTTTAGATTGACCCTGGGTGTGAGTGAAACAGGTCCCTCTTGTAAATGAGTCCCTGTGGCTCAACAAGGCTAGCCTGTATAAATAAAGGTTGAATGAAAAAAATATTTATATATATATATATATTTAGCTCTGATTTGGGGTATCCTCTTGCTCTATTTCCTAGATTGAGTGTTTTGTGGTCCTGTTAGGATCATCTTCATTGATTTTACTGTTTTTTCTTTCATGTCTTTCACACCTGGTTTTAGTTTGCAAAGCATTTAATTATTGTGTCACTCGTCACAAAAGCAATGCAAAGAATTCAGTAGTAAAAGATAATCTATACATTTTTCCTCACCTTTGTCATCTTTAATTATTTTCTTTAAATATGTATCAGATTTGGTCAGAAATAGACATAAACAAATGCAGTGATTCGCCACCACAAGTGCATGTTTCACTGTGCCACAGTTAAACAGAGACTTTCAAAGAAATGGGGAAACCCTATTGAATTGACTGTGTGGTCAAACAGACTCTTCTTAACACTTTTCAGTGTATTCATGAAACCACAGGCAAATAAGAAGGGTGGCCAATAGAGTTAAATATTAATGCAAAATCATTAAAATGACGAAACATGGAGAAATGCTATTTTGCTAACAGCCAAACAGCGTTGACTCCAAACACTTAATATAAAGCAAAGATCTCGTGTGAGGAGGAGCACCTGGAATAAATGCTTTGACTGATTTAAGACAAAGTTTACCACAACATCTGCAAATTTACTAAATTACTGCTAGCTGTGTATTTCCTAAAGTCAACTGGCTGGAGGCGCCATCTTGAAAAGCTTGACGTCAAAGGCCAATCAGCAGTTGAGTTACATTCAGTGAATTTTTAATGATAATTTCACTCAAACCCATTCAGTGTTATTGAGATATTTTGCAAAGACATTCAGTTGATGCTAAATAGTTCACAGCAAAATATTAAACTTAGATCTTGTGCAGTCCATTAACGGTCAAAATATGTGATGGGGATCAGCCTCAGCTACTCCCATAATAAATCTGAACCAAATATTCTAATAATTGACTGAGATACAGTTTTTAAATGTTTTTAAAGTTTGGTTTTGAATAAGGTTGACTCCAAACAATTAGTTTAAGATGATCATCCCACGATTACCTTCTACAAATGCCATTACAATTATTCCAGTGGTTCATGAGATAATTTGTTAACTGACTGTTACATGCCCCAGGCATGTAATTTATTTTAGTAAGAGATCAAAATTGTTTAAAGGTTTTTTGAAGTTTTTTGTTTAAAGATTCTGAGCAGAATCTTGAGCTCTTTAGAGGTTGAGCATGAGCTGTTTAGAGGCTGTAGGAGATTAATTGATTGCAGCTGGTGCTCATTAGCTGTAGGTAGAGGTAGTTGCTCTCTCTCTCCCTTTATTAGGTCCAAGCCACACAGCAGAGGGGTGGTTCAGGTTCCAAGTGAGGGTTCAAGCTCCAAGTGAGAGTGGCAGCAAGGAGAGATCCAGAAGGTCTGAGCTGCTCCAGGAGAAGCAGCTGATGCAGAGCCTGCAGACCCAGCAGACCTGATGAAGCAGCAGCAGCAGCAGCAGCAAAAAGCCGCAGCAGTGTGAAGAGGAGCCATGAAGCCATTTGTTGAAGCCTGATGAGAGGCTGTTGGATGAGCCATTTGAAGCCTGATGAGGAGGCCATTTGATGAGCTGTTTGGAGCCATTTGAGGAGGCCGTTTGAAGCCTGATGAGGAGGCCATTTGATGAGCTGTTTGGAGCCATTTGAGGAGGCCGTTTGAAGCCTGATGAGGAGGCCATTTGATGTTGTGGTTTGAAACCACTTGAGGAGGCTGTTTGATGAGCCATTTGAAGAGGAAGCCAAAACCTTCCGTTGTGAAGACCTGCTGCTGTTGTAAGAAGCTGTTGTGATGACCTGCTGCATGTGTGAAGAGGAGGAAGCTGAAACCTTCCATTGTGACCTGTTGCTGTGTGTTTAAGAAGAGGAAGTTGAAATCTTCTGTTGTGACCTGCTGCTGCGTATGAAGAAGAGGAAGCTGAAACCCTCTGTTGTGGAGACCTGCTGGTTGATGAAAACCAAGAGCCGTGAGTGTCCTGCTGGACTTTAAGTTTTTTTTTGTATTAAAGAAGCTGCTTTTTGAGAAGTCCACCTTTTTTCTTTAATCATCTTTTTTTTAGGACACAGACTCCAGAGAGCCTAAAATAAACTCTGTTTTTTTAACATCCTTTCTGTGTCTGGTGTCCTTGTGTGCTACGTGCCTTCGGGTCGTAACATATAATGGGGGCTCGTCCGGGATTGGACTAATTGACTAATGAGCTATTTTTTTTTCTCCCCTAATTTTTGATGAAAATATAATGAACGCCTCATCTAGGATTTGAACGAGAACGAGATTTCACAATCTATTTTTTTTTCTCCCCCTAATTTTTGGTAAATTATAATGGGAGCTCGTCTCATGTGCTATTTTTGGAGCTGTTTTTTTGCATTTTTGAGCTGACTTTGTGGTGCGAATTGTGTGTTCGCTGTCAGCTGGCTCTTTTTGAACGTTCAGGGGTTGCTCGGACGTTAAAGTAGTCTAAGTGTAGGTCTTTCTGGTGGTGAGCTGTTTAACACAGTTTTTTTTCTGAAACAATGGGGTTCGATGCTGAGATTCGTTTAAAGGAATTAGAGTTAGAAATACGTCGAAGGGAATTCGATGCCAGAAAAGCTAAGGCTGAAGCAGTCGTGAGGAAAGCAGAGTTAGAGCAACAAACTGCTCTGAGAGAGATGGAGATTAAGTTTAAGCAACGAAAATTAGAATTGCAACGAAAATTAGAATTGCAAAATAAGGTTTATCAGAAGGAATTAGAGCTAGGTGTTGAACATGTTCCATTTTATGAGGTAGGACTGTGTTCTAGCTTTTTTGTTGCAGACGTCCCTGAACTTGAGAACCCTAAACATGTGAAACCTGAACTTGAGAAAAGTGAAAAACTTGAGCAAACAAAAAAACTTGAGAATGACTTGACTATGGATTTGGATTTGGTCACTCCAGAGGTGTCTCCACTGGTGAAGGTACAATGCAAAAATGATGATGATGATGACATTGATCTGAGTGACTGTTTTTTGCTTTTTTCTGAATTAGATGTCCCAGTGAGCAATGTAGCAGAGGAGCCAAGCCTGACTGTCCATCCTGCTCCTCTGTGTACCTTTTCATCCTGTTCACAGGAGGTTGTGAGTGTGTTGCAGGAAGTCGTGGAGCCTTTAGCTGAATCAGCAGCACAGAGTGATAGTTTGCTGTCTGTGGGTGATGACCTGATGGAACAGTTTGAATTTGTAGACCGTGATGGTGTTAACTCTCAATGCTTTGTCTGCAGGGTGCCTGATGACAGTGCTGGTACAGCTACAATGATGTTACTGTCAAGTGATGGAACTGATAACACAGAGGCGGACAATTTCCCTCTGGTTGTTGGAAAAAACCCTGATCTTCAGACTGGCATTAATCTGAATGTTGGTGAGTGTGCAGCTAAAAGGAGGCCTTGTGATGTACAACCTGACCGGCGACGCCTTTTTGGGTTTCAGGTATTCTGAAGGCAACTGTTAGTTGTGTGTGATGTGTTTTTTTTTTTGCTTGTTGTTAGTGTTGAGTATAGATGTTAAGATTTTTTTGGTTTCATTTACATGGGTGATGAGCATGGTGGTGTATGGCTGCATCTCCCATGTAAATTCTTATGTGGGGGGGTGTTACATGCCCCAGGCATGTAATTTATTTTAGTAAGAGATCAAAATTGTTTAAAGGTTTTTTGAAGTTTTTTGTTTAAAGATTCTGAGCAGAATCTTGAGCTCTTTAGAGGTTGAGCATGAGCTGTTTAGAGGCTGTAGGAGATTAATTGATTGCAGCTGGTGCTCATTAGCTGTAGGTAGAGGTAGTTGCTCTCTCTCTCCCTTATTAGGTCCAAGCCACACAGCAGAGAGGTGGTTCAGGTTCCAAGTGAGGGTTCAAGCTCCAAGTGAGAGTGGCAGCAAGGAGAGATCCAGAAGGTCTGAGCTGCTCCAGGTGAAGCAGCTGATGCAGAGCCTGCAGACCCAGCAGACCTGATGAAGCAGCAGCAGCAGCAGCAGCAAAAAGCCGCAGCAGTGTGAAGAGGAGCCATGAAGCCATTTGTTGAAGCCTGATGAGAGGCTGTTGGATGAGCCATTTGAAGCCTGATGAGGAGGCCATTTGATGAGCTGTTTGGAGCCATTTGAGGAGGCCGTTTGAAGCCTGATGAGGAGGCCATTTGATGTTGTGGTTTGAAACCACTTGAGGAGGCTGTTTGATGAGCCATTTGAAGAGGAAGCCAAAACCTTCCGTTGTGAAGACCTGCTGCTGTTGTAAGAAGCTGTTGTGATGACCTGCTGCATGTGTGAAGAGGAGGAAGCTGAAACCTTCCATTGTGACCTGTTGCTGTGTGTTTAAGAAGAGGAAGTTGAAATCTTCTGTTGTGACCTGCTGCTGCGTATGAAGAAGAGGAAGCTGAAACCCTCTGTTGTGGAGACCTGCTGGTTGATGAAAACCAAGAGCCGTGAGTGTCCTGCTGGACTTTAAGTTTTTTTTTGTATTAAAGAAGCTGCTTTTTGAGAAGTCCACCTTTTTTCTTTAATCATCTTTTTTTTAGGACACAGACTCCAGAGAGCCTAAAATAAACTCTGTTTTTTTAACATCCTTTCTGTGTCTGGTGTCCTTGTGTGCTACGTGCCTTCGGGCCGTAACACTGACTGATGCACAAACACACACAAATCCCACTCATAGACAAAGTGAGTGATAATATTTTTTTTTAAGATTATATATTTTTTTCCTCATTGTAGCCAATTCTATCTGGACAGGTCACTGCTGTCTGATATTCACTCTCACTTCAAAACAAATTATTTTCTGAAATCTTTTAGTTTGACTAAATGTTTGTGGAGCCTAAAAATAACTTCATATACTTTTTACTCAGTTCAAATATTAAAAATAAAAAAAACAAAGTGCAATCAAACTGATCAGAAATTAACTGACTCCTATCATGACATAAGTTTTTTGTTTCTGCTCTACTCTGCATGTGCACGCACACATGTCCAAACACACAAAACTAGATGATAAAATTGAAGCTGCAGCGTTTTGTTGGACTGTTGCCAGTCATGCCCACTTCATTTGCATAATTAGATCTAATCAGTCTGAGTGGAATTTTAATGAGTAAAAAACTCCAAAACTGGTATGGATGTAAAATTCAGCTTCCATTATCCAGATGACACGTACATGCAGACGGCATCCTAATATCAGTCAGACTGTGTGAGTGTGTGTGTGTGTGTGTGTGT